>JASFDH010001675.1:0-13671 GCA_036937195.1 Nidularia pulvinata
TCTCCTTATAGATAATAAAGTCGTTATCGCCATGAATAGCTCCCATTCCGCCCATTGTAGCAGCAAAATGGAACACGGTAGCGACCCCCTGAAGTGCTATTTGACAGACAGTTGGGTCACAGAGGTTACCGTTTACGAATTCATCGCAGATTTTCTCGTCGAGCAGGGAATTCGTGACTGTATCAACAATACGAATCAAATATTTGCCTGTAGAGAATAACTTCCGCGCAAGGTGTGATCCCTAAATTGAGCCATAGCATTAGTAGTGAAAGTGTGTAATAAAACAACCACATTACAATGAAGCCATGCCCTCCTGTGATAAGGACGACGTCCTTTCTGTGCAGACACATGGCAGAAAATAAGAAAGGGAATGCTTTTCAAATCAAACTCATAAAAATCATGTTTTTATAGGTGCTGTAACACAGAATCGCTTCCAGTCTTAATTGAGAAAGGAAGAATGCAGCAGATGTTCTTCGAAGCATAACTGCGGAAATGTCGGCATAGAATGAGGGAACGTCGTCGTTGAGCTAAATGATAGTAAGGGAAGTCCTACTGACGTTTTACAACGATGGTGAACTGAGATGGAACTAAAGACGGAAGTTTCGTCGCGATAATTAGAAATCACTATAGGTGAAAGCTATTAATCGTGTTATGGAGTCTGCGAGTATGTAAGACTGCAGATCCTAAGAAGTACTATGGAGACCGCGATAGTTCACTGGTCTTGGATCAAGAGGTAAGATACAACAAATTGACGTGGTTTTCCATTAAAAAGAATAATGCCTGCATACAAGTTATTCAAGTAAGTAGATGTTTTAAATGGGAAGGTATTCCCAGACCCAATCATCCAAAAGTAATGGGAATGGTCAGCCGGTCATGTTTGTCAGTTGACATCCTCTACAGCATTCGTCATGACTGAGAACCTTCGTGCTGCGCTCGTCCATGTGATAAATCATTTGGGAAGCTATAGTTTATGGAAGAAACGAACCAAAGATAACAAATAATGGATACGGATGGGTGGAGAGGGATAGAAGAGAAATGGACTTACCATATCTACACGTAGCCATATGTGCACATAGCTCTCAAGCTAAGACGTTACCATAATTGAACTCAGAACAGTAGCTGCTACTGTCAATGGAAGAGCGTTGAAGAACCCAGATATTGGAAGACGATCAGAAATAAATGCGTGCACCGCCAGCCTAGCTCTTTGACGGTCGCAGACATTCTGGTGCTCAGCGAGCAGCTGACACTGGGCAAAGCATTTGGCGACCAATCAGTGTCTGATTTAGTAGTTGAACGACTAGAGCTTGCTGCGCATTCAGAAGTTTTGCACAAATAGGGGAAAGTCGAAGTCAAAAGATATCTTAAACTCCACAGAGATGAAAAGATACATAAAAAGCAATTGAATAGAAGTAAAAGATGCTAGAGCCTAGCATTGGCTACGCATTGAGAAGGCAGAGCCTCATGGAACAGGCATAATTCAAGCAAAACTTCTGCTTATCTGGAGGGTAGTAGAAAAATAAACACAACCTATTCGCTGACCCCTGGATCAGGCTGGCCATATAAGATGGATGAGACGGTTAATAGAGAAGCCATTTGAGACTGTATATCTCACCTTCGTTTCTCTTGACGTTAGTCGTCTAGTCATCACTCATAAGCTGAAGTTGCCATGCCTTGCGAAACCCCTACATTCCAATTCACGCAGACACAAGACTGGTTTTCCCATAACATCGAGCATTGGTCCTCGCTATTACCGCTCGTGAGTTCCAAGTGCCCGCGTGTACTTGAAATTGGGTCATGGGAGGGGCGCTCTGCTATCTTTCTCCTGAGCCATCTCTGCAAAGATAAAGGAGAGATTGTTTGCATCGATCATTTCGATCTCTTTCGCACCAAGGCTGGCCAGGAGAGATTCAATAGAATCATTCACAACTTGGACGCGACAGGCAAGAAATACCGGGTGTTGAGCCAGTTCAGTGTACCGGCGTTAATGACGGTCCTCGAGGAAGAGACGACATCAACCAATCCGGGATTCGACTGGATTTATGTTGACGGATCCCATGAGGCAGATGACACGCTTTTAGATGCCGAATTGACGTGGCGTCTCGCGCGTCAGGGCGCGATAGTCGTATATGACGATTATCACTGGGATAAGGAGCCTGAAGAGAGCATCCATCACCCCAAACGGGGCATAGACGCATTCCTGCAGCTTCATGAAGGGGAATACGAGCAACTCACAGATCCTTCGCACTACCAGGTGGTTGTGCGCAAGTTGACAGCAATGCGAATCGGCTTTCTATTAGTTGATGAGGGTGGAGGAGCTTCCAAAGAGGCGCACGGATATGGAATTCATATCGCTCTTACGATAGATTCTTCGTACGCCATGCCCGCTGCAGTAGTCATGCGAAGTGTCGTGGAAACCACACCAGGGCGTATTTCATTCTATGTCGTCGATTGCGGTCTGTCTTCGGAAGATAAGGAGCATCTACGCCAGTCCTTGCCAATGCGCACAGAGATTACATTGTTATTTCTTGAGCTACCAGAAGGGAGCTATGCGAAGGTGCAGGGGGCTACATGGGCCAAGTTGGATATTCATAAGGTTTTGCCAGTAGAACGGGTTCTGTACCTTGATGCGGATACTCTCGTTCGGTGTAGTCTGAAAGAGCTGTGGGATACGGATCTTCAGGGGAGCCCTCTAGCAGCGGTCCCAGATGTGGGCCATCCGATGGGCCCTGATCCAGTCGAGCGAAGGCCATACTTCAACGCCGGAGTAATGCTCATGGACTTGGCCAAAATCCGCACGTATGATATCGAGCTCCATGAGGTGGGAAGGAAAATGGCAGATTCAAGATACCGGGATCAAGATGCCTTGAATAAGTGTTTCGTCCAGTGGACTGCTCTAAGTCCCAGATGGAATGCTCAAGGACTGGGTACCTACGCCAAATACCCTTCTACGGATCGTGACCACATTCTACTTCGAGACATGGACGATCCGAATGTCATTCATTTCACCGGTCCAATGCATCCCACGCTTGTTGAGGTACTAAACCCCTATGTCCAACCTCCAGTAGCAAAGCCTTGGGGATATGCAGGTTCTCCCGGACATCCGTTTGCCGATGAATGGTGGTCAGTGTTGGAAAGAACATGGTGGATGGGATTGAGAACCACACAAGGTTGGAACGTCCAAAACGCTTTGGCTGCGAAGAAAGCAATCACTGATGCTGCTGAACAATTCAAAGTCAAATTAAACACGTACAAAATATCGTGAAGAACTTCGTTGCTTGCTGAATTGACGTTTTGTAGTGTCATATTCGTCTTTTGAACAGATCTCTATTCGTCTATAAATTTGATCATTAAAAGTAGATTGTAGTAAGGGTCATCCCCTATTAGAGTTCCACCGCGAGAATTAGGACATAATTTTCGAAATAGGTGTAAAGATTCAGAATGTATGCATCTTTGGACATCGCTTATCTTGAAAAGTGATTGTCAAGTGATTGAATAAAGTGCGCTCGAGAGAAAGTCACGAAGATTTGTGTGTCTCGTCCGCGAATATACTGGTGTCGGAGAAGACTGCTTATTCTGGGGAGCAAAATTGGCTGCAGCAAATATGGTGTGTGACATTTGTGACTGATGCAGGCATAATACTGCCGCGTTCAATGTTGAGTCATTCCTGTTAGGTCACGCGTCGCCGACGCTTTTCAGTGGCATCACTGCCAGTGGCCACTGTACTCCCAGTGATACTCTCCCGAGTGATAGCACAGTTTCCGTTGCTCTGCAACATACCTCTACAACTTTCTGCTCCTTCTGTACGTTTTGGGTTATACTTACTGACTCAAAACAGTGTAAAGCGACTTTCAATCATTTCCAGCTCGCCACTAGGGGGGACTTCAATTGATAGAATTTGCTCATACAGCTTGCAGGCTACAGTGAACGCTCCATGGATAGTGCAGAATTTCACGCAGCAGTAATGTTTCCAGTTGTCTTCCTTGTTTAATTTTTATCGATCATTACTTGAGGTTTATGAAAAAGTTCGCCTTATTCCCACAGCTCGCGTCACAACTTATGGTACGGTAACGTCGGAGCAGTTTTCTCGCTGGTGTTTCCTGTCTCATGAATTTCTTAGGGCATATCGCAAAACTTATTGGTATGCCTAACTATTCGCGCCATGTAGGACAAGGTAGGTGACTTTCATATCCCCCGTACTCCTCTAATCAATATTCTATATCTCACTGTAAACAGCGCTGAAGTTCTTGTCACCCGGGGCCAATCCACCTGTTCCATGGCACCGCGTTATCGGGGCATCCGGAACGATATCATCTCGCGGTCCCGGAACCGACGGTGCTCGACGTCAGCGAGACGCTCTTATTGCAGAAGGCGTGGAAGTTACCACCGGTAGCACGGGAGAAATGCGCGTCAACCTTGGCAGATGGGGATGGTTTCCTAGGCCTGGAGAATTAGCGATCGATACCGACGATGGGGACGTTGATTCGGATGGAGATGCAGGCTTAGGTTAGCTTTATGGTTGCAGCAGCCTCCTTGTGCCTTCCTTTCAAGTCTTTGCCCACATGAGCTTTCGCTTTCTCCGTTCGTTTGAATTTTATCAATGATTCAGTGTCCGAAGAATGTTTGTCTCCTGCAGATACGGAACGACACTAGCCAACGCCCCAGATCTATGAAAGGGTTCACTATGACATTTTCACCTCCATATTCCCTAGATCCATAGTTCAATTTCAGCCATGAGTGGCGACTGATTGTACTTCTGTAACTTTCAAACACTTTAATTTAATATGGAAGCTCCAGCTTATTATTCATACTAACAGTACGTCTTTTACTGCAAGGGATCTCGTTTTTCTTAAACAGAGTTCGCCCTTTACGTTTGATAGACATCCAGGGCGGCTGGATAGAGCCCTGGTCACGAATGGCGAGATGACACCGTACCGAGTCCACCTGACCATGCGGACATTGCTGTCGGATCCTGAATCATCATTCCACTTGAATTCCACCAGACAGGTTTCCACCTCGATTTGCCTAGTCAAAGTCAACCCTTAACGTGGGTGCTCCTCACTATACGCGCGCACTATCCAGTAACTTTATGTACACTCCTCGACACATCTGCTTTCTGACTTGGAGACCGCCGGAAACAGTGTCGAATAGACTCGCTTTACTGAAAGCCACACCAATGTTGCGATGCCAACGGAACCACAAGCGCTCAATATGAGACTAGTATACATCTCTGCGTAATGTGCGGAATGAATAGCTGTCAAGATTCTTTGCACCATGCTCTCAGCGCGGTGAGAGGTCTCCGATTCCTTCAAAAAGATGGGCCTTGAGAATATAAAAGTGTTTGTCGGAGCCAGAGAGTACCAGCACTGGCAACATCCTTCCTCTGGCATAACAATGAAGAACATCTTCGTCTCTGTTTTCCTCGCTCTTCTTTCTTCTGCGCCAGCTCTCGTATCCTCGATAGTTCCGCCGGGTGCAGATACCCCAGAGTTCTACCTTGTCGCAAGTTCATCGAGTTCCTCTGCAAACTTGCTTGTGAGTGTTTCTACTCGTATCTTATGGTCTAAATATTACTGAGTCTGATGTCATTTCAGCCCTTGCGCATGGACGGAACACTCACAGGAACCGAAGCCATAGGGAAGTTCTACTTCTATCAAGGAACACTCACCGCCGCTGCTACGCCTTCTTCCACATTCACGACGAGGGCGTTAATTAATTCTGTCCCGATTGCTGATGGATGTTCCACATATGGCACTCTGGGTTTCACAGTCAGCTCCAGCTCGAATAAGTGTGCACGGTTTTCGACGTTCGGGATTCAATCGAATACCGAAAATAGCCAACTGGGAGCGCAGCTGGTATTTAACTATGTTGGTGGATTCTACGCTTGTGGAAGTAACCAAGCCGTAAGTCTTTTAAACCAGTTGCTTGCGGATTGTGGTCTGACAATACCTTTTCGTTATAGGTTTGGTACAAGATCTCGCCTAGCGATGGGCCATCTGGCTGTTCACCTATCTCTCTCTACACTGTGCCCGTGGTTTAAGAGCACCAGTGACTTTGTATACCGCTATGTACTTACACCACCGACGGAGATAGCTGAACTTCAGAAATGTGAAATATGGAGCCCGAGCCTCGAGGTTTGATCATTTGCTTATCAGGTTACGCTGCGCTCGAGATTCATATTTATCATAATATACGATGTACCGTGCTCTTGATACTGAGGTATATGCATCTTAGTAGAAATTCAAACACCATAAAATATCTTGTTCCAAGGCGTGCGACACAATGGGATCGTTTCAAATCATTTTACCTTGTGAAATGCATGGTTCACTAATGTATCTGCATTCTTTCCCCTTCTCCCCGATGAATACATAGTAATAAGTGTCAAGTAAAGTCCATCAATAAACAGTCTTGGTCACGATTCTTACTAGACAGGAGAGTAGGCAAGAATCAACCAGGCCCGATGCGAAGAAATAAAAGGTACTTGCGTCCACGGGAATAAACTCATCCAACAAGGTTCTTCGGTGATCATGACATTGTGGATTTTTGTTGCAGTGTACTTGTATGTTGCTATGGTAAGAGTCGGATGGTCGTCTTCGTTGGCCACCTATATCACTCTCGCTCGTATCTCATTCCTTGCTTATTTTTTACCCATCCAAGCAGCTGAGATCAAAAGGAGGCCAGACAAGAGAAGCGACAGTGCCCTGAAGTTCACGGTGGCCGAGGGTGAAAGAAGGTAGTGCGAGGTTACGCCTAAATAGTGTGGACTTGGAAGTTTACTAGGCTTTCTCATATAACCTTATTTTGATCCACTTTAAGTCTACCGCTTGCGAAAACAGACGCCATTTGTGCTCTCGGGAAGATGGGTTCCTGGATGCTATTTACAGCCACGATATATCTGCTCGGATAAAACGGCCAGTGAGATTAGAAAACCAGAATATAAACTAAGATAAATCGATTTATAGACTCAGGTGAATCCCAAAATCGACAAGTTGTCGAGGGCTAGTGAGCCACGGTCTTAATCTACCCGACCCTATTCATATGAATAATATCATAAATAAAACTAGAAAGCTTGCCTGACTAAACCCGTACTTCACGTTATGGAAAGGGAGAAAGGTGGCGTTGGTTGTGAAATTGGGGGTTGCCAGCTTGATGCGAGATTTTGCTAAGTCCGAACACGAAGATAGCCAGGCCGTTCCACTCAGCCACCACGTCACCGCCGTCATCACACTCGCTGTCGTCTTTAGCTAGAGTAGAACCGCTGTCACCTCTACTCTAGGATCTTTCACTTTATAACCCCCTCTTTCCAGTACCTGTAGCACGGGGCTGCCTCTCAAAATTTGACCTACGGTTACACGATCGACAACACAATCTTCTCCTCATCGGCTGTTGAAACATTTTCGACGACGAAAGGACAATGAGATAAGAGGAACATCATGCAGCGATGAGAGACCTGTGCAGTAGTAATCCACAAGGTATGCGCCCCCTTTTTAGCATTGCATACATCAAGAGTCAATACACCGCCCCAGTGCCTAGCCTCAACAGCTAATTCACTGACAATGACGAAGTGCTGTGGACTTCTCGTAGGTGCAAGCGCTGTATTATCGCCTCTTCACTCTGAGCCCCCACTTCTCAGCTTTCGGTTTCACACTAACATCACCGTTGTAGGCTCTCAGCTTTCTGAAAAGTGTTATTTTTCGTATCATCATATAACGTTACCATGTCGAACATGGGCTGCATAGCTTCCAACTCAGATGTTTCTGGTATAGGTGTACGTGACCGCCTCTTTTCTTCGTTTTGCTGAGGTATGACATACTAATTCAATGCCAAACCCAATCCTGTAGATTCGTGTCAACCTCTACGCGACGACGATCCTGATGTCGCTCATCCCCGAGTTGCCTCTCACCGCTCGTCTGCGGGAGGTGCTCACTGCAAATGCTGGAGTTAGTGGGCTTGCTTTACTTATCACAGCCGTGATTCAGACGGCACAGCAACAGCTGTCACTCTACCACGCAATATTCATCATTCATGTCCTTTTCTTCCTAGGTATCAATCTCTTCCCAAGCGGTAAGCAACTTTTTACCCTCATTAAAGCGTGTTCGCAACTAAACACCCATTTTCACAGGCCAATACCGATGGACATCCCTCCGTGCTGTAATTGCTCTGCTCACCACTTACCTAACTATGTTGATGTTCATCGGGTGGGCGATCTATGTCTGGGCCACCGCTCCACAATTCGGACCTCCCCTGCCTGGACTAGAATCTTGCAATAACGCGATCAAGTACCTCGTGTTCTTCAAGCCCGTGCGCGCAACGGTGGGGTGGTTGAGGAAGCTTTGGTTGGCAGGGTTAGGGATCACCGCGGTGATATTGGTGTTTCCTATGTTGGTATGGGTCCTGGTGATGTGTGGCCTTGGTGTACCGCCGTTTAAGTGTACAGGTGCGGCACAGTTCCAGGTGGGGAGCACGTGAGTAGACTGCATTCACTTCGCATTTTGATTTCTTTCTGACTTGACGATGTATACAGATTGGTAGCTGTGTACGATGTGGTAATATTGGAGCTCTATGTGCGGCCTATTTTCCTCGTATGAAGCTCTACCTAACTCATCGATCGTGCTCAGGTAAAGCACAATAAGCCTCTCATCTCCCCGGGCGAGAACCAATGGGCCTTTGGGCAGATCATGGCGCTCATCATGATAATCAGTACTCTCAATGAAGTTGTCCACTTCATCCTTGCCCTGGGACATGAAAGCCGGGATCCTGATGCCAACGTTGCACAACTCAACGCAAATGAGCCGAGTAAGCTTACATTGTTCTGCGTTTCTACTGTTCAGGAATGAATTTTAATACCTATTTATTCAGCAGTACCTGGAACAACTCTTCCAGCGCTACCATGGAAGTCCACTCTCAGCAAGAGATTGTCTACTGTATCTAAAGATATTCAGTTGGGGTCGATGTCGGGTGTAGCCGACAGTGGGGTGGATAATACAGATACAAATATTGTATAGTGCCATATAATGAGGTTCAGGCATCAGCTGGATGGTAGGTTCATCTTGAAGTCTTTAGGATCTATTCAATTGGCAGTAGTGTTACTCCTTTACTATCAGTATGAGTCTGAGCTGTGAAGGAGCCAGAACAAGAGACCATCAGTTATGTTACAAAAATAAGGAAGAGGTTAAACTCAAGAGGCCGAGAGGATGCTGGAGTAACATATCAAAGATATCTAATTTATGTCAAGTTGGTGGCAATACAGTGCACTTTCTCAAAATGCATATGGTAGTAATGCATATATCTCACAATACATTAGGTTTTTGTGACAACCAAGTTGATATGCAGGGGAAAGTGATTCATATTGCATACTGCATAATGCATAGGTTTGGGCAGTAGGTGTTGGGTGGCTTATATGCATCATCAGAATGTCTATTTTGGAAAAGCTGGGCAGTATGTCAAGTCTTGTTCCAAAAGGGAGAATAGGAACTAGAGGTCATAGGCTACAAAAGCACTATATTGGAGAAATGTTGGAAGTAAGTTGGAAGGATTTTCTGACTGTAATGGTAAAGGTAAGAACTGTTGGCTTCAGCTTATGTGCTGCACCCTTCCAGTTCTCATGGGTTCTAACTTAGACAAGTGGTCCACACAGCAGAAGATAATTACTGGGTGTTGAGGGAGTGTTGGAAGTGATCAACAGTTAATGACAACTAGAGTCTAAGTCTAGTGTTGAGGGTGGGTTAGGTCTAGTTGACATAAGTCAACTAGAAGACAGGTCAGAAGGGGGTCAGAAGGTTGGAAGTGAATCAGAGAGACTAGAGATGATCTTAGTTGATTTTCAGATTGGAGACTATAGTACAAAACAGAGCTATTTAAATACAAGTATAGCTAATTGTAATAATAAAAGCAGAAGTGGTAATGCCATAGTTACAAGGAATAATAAAAATCCTTTACACCTAATAAAAGTAGTGGAAAAAAAGGCAGAAGCATAACCAAGCAGAAGCATTCATAGAAACAGTAATTGTATTGTGAGCATCAAATAACAAAACAATAGTTTGGAAATTAACAATGAATGGAAATGGGCAGAAATCATCAGAAACATAGCAGGGAATCATATCATAGAGTTGAAAGGCATTGGAAGATGTTGGGAGAGATTGTGGATGTAACTCAGTATTCATACCAATAGATTAAAAAATTAGATGGAAAGTTGCCTATGTTTGAATGAATAATGAACAGATCAAGAGATAGCTTGAAGATAGTCCAGAATTGAGTGACCAAAATTCATTGCTCTGATTACTAATGTCACACATTTTGACTGGTGTCACATTTGGCACCACTGTATGATGTTTATATACTTGCATAAATTCCATAATGCATGAGGTTAAAGGGTTGATAGATGATATGCACTATGAGAAAATGTACTGTAGTCCAGATGCCTAGTAGAAATGTGTCTGACAGGACATGATTTTGAGACAACTCAGAAGCACTGCATATGACAACCATGCAGACCACCACTCTCAGCATGGACCAACATCACCTCATGTAGTTACCTTGTGGCATCTGCTCATCCCACATAACCCCTCTAATTAGAGGGCTTTGAGGTGTTCTCCTGTGCTGTCTTTAATTGCTGGTTAAATCAATGTGTCAGGGTTCACTACACAGCTAGAGGATGGGCATGTGCACATCATATACTTGGTGATATACATGATAAGCACAGATAATCATGAACTGAACATGGTATGAGCAAGTTGTATTCAATTACTGTTGGTGCCAGCACATGCCTGACACATATTGATTCTATGCTCAGTTTTCTGCCCAATACAGACGAGACCCGAAGAAGGCTCAGCTTTCTAGCCTATTTCATTGATTTTCCGATTTATTTATTGTGTATAATAACGAATTAAAAATCAATTAAATTAAGCTCATATTAACAAGTTGTCTAGTGCAAAGTGTAACCCGACACATAACCAGTGAGTCCTCCCCTTGAATCATGAGGATGAAGTCCCCCAGTGGGTTGATGTTCAGATGTCAGTCCAGCTCTTGATGAAGGTCCTCAGTTCCTTGGCAGAAGGGTGACTGGTGAAGATGATGTGAACTGATAACTGTTAAACTGCAAGGATGGCCCCAAGAATCTCTGATGCTCAGAAGGTTGTTGACTTTGCACCATTGCTGTGGCTGATTGTGTATTCAATGATGCAGATGGAGTGGGTGCATGCAAGGAAATAGAAGGTGAATGGCTGAGCTGATATCCTTGTGAACCTTGTTGGGTGCTGCAGTCTGAAGATCGTTGTGTTGCAGGAGGCATTGTGGAAGTATCTGGCCATGAGATACTAGCAAATACAGGTCCTCTGGATACAGCCAATTGAGGACAGCAATTCTCAAGCTCAAGAGTCTCAGCAACATATCTGAAATCCAGTTAAGCCAGGAAAATGAAAAAAATTTACACACATACTGTTTCCATTCATGCCCTCCCATGTCCATACCCCACCTATCTGTCTTCTGAGCAAGGAAAGCATCAACAGCATGCCAAAAAGAAAGAGGTTTGGCTGTTTGAGCCCCATCCGATGATCTTCCTTCAATCTGCCTCCTTTTCAAAGGACAGCTTGAGTCAGTGACACTGTTGTCATTGTTGTTGTTGTTGTCATTGTCATTGTTCATCATTGTCATCATTGTTCTCATGTCAGGGTTTTCCCGCACAAAGCACCTCTGAAACAATGATCAGCAGTTGTCAAAAGTATCTGGAAAACTTACCAAGATAGCAATGCAAGCAGTAAAATTGACAGTAACACTTGCAGCTCTGCCTAGCTTGAACTTTTGTGCCAATTTACTGACCAGATCAGAGAGGGTTATCAGCTCTTTGGTAACACTAGATATAATCTGGGGAGCAATAATATTGTGACCAAAAAAATAGTATTAAGACTGATTCAAAACTTACATGTATTCGGTATTGGTTCAGGACACTCCTGCACATCTTGCACAAGCTCTTCTCCAGTGTCTGCTCATGCTCTGATTTCACAAAGGCATCTTCAAGATTGTAGTCACTTTTCTTGTCCTTTAAGCATTTCTAGAAAGAAGTCAGCCAATGCAAATAATAAAGCTGCATACATGCCTTTACCACAGTATTGACCAAGGCATATGACATAATGGATGAACTAGCAACTACATCCTTACTGACACCAAGCACATTAGCCTTGAAGAAGGGCAAGAAAAAGATCAGGTTTAGACAACTCAAAGGAGCATATTCACTTACCTTTTGTGAATGGGTCATGGTCCAGCTCTGTTTCATGAAGCTTTTGACTTCTGAAAGGACTGTTGCTGAGTCTTCCTCCTTCTTGAGGAGCACATCTAATGTATTTTGAAGATGGAACATCTGAGCATAGCTAGTGATACCAAGAATAAGATCGCCTTGGTCAAGGTTGCTGCCAATCTTGTATCCAATGTCAGTTAAGTCTCGAATGACATGGCATGACCAACCTTCAACATTGAGTACAAATCTGAGCCTTGCTCCAATGTCAACCTATGGTGCCCAATCATTCTGTCAGCAAAGGCCTCAGGAGATGGAAGATAAGAAGCAGAATAAGAGGAAGAGCAATATTGAGAGCTTGATAATCGTGAACTTGAATGTAGAGAATATCTATCCCCATAATCATCCATAGGTTCATCATCATGAGAGGAAGAACATGAATGTGGCATTGCACTGAGAGGGAGGAGGATGGTGACTGTGAAGTGGATGCAGCCATCCTTTTAATGACATGCATTGTGTTGGCAACATGTGACTTTGTTGACTGCATGACATGTCAAAAGAGCAGAGGGTGCTGCCATGGGGTCCAAGTTGGTGTGTGGCAGCATTGAGAAATGTGGGGTGGTTGCCAGTGAATGCAAAATGGTTTGATGAGCAGTCTGTCTTTGTTGGGACAAGTTGGCAGGATGCTGTTGCCCAAATGTGGATACACACATCTTGTGACTGATGATGTGTCTCCATTTGGATTCAAGATGTGCTCCTCTGTTGCCAAATTTTCAATGAGACATTATTTGCACAAAAAGCACTGTAGAAAAACCATGATACAAATACATTTTTAAATTAAATTACATACACATACTATTGCTGTAGACATGAGCTTCCTGTGCATACTGAGGTTAAAATCCTTTGTCCAAGGGAAACAACTTGACTCAAACCAGCCTCTTTCTCTCTGTCCTTCTTCCTTGCTTCCACTTCTATTGCAATACATTCCTCAATTGCAATTTTTTGCTCTAACAGAGAAGGAGCCACAGCTGTCTTGCAAAAACTTTGTAAGTGAATGGAATTCTGCATTTGTGCAATATTAAGAATTAAATCCTGTGGAGACTTGTGCAAGATTACCTGTGCCAATTGGTTTGCTTTCTCATGTTCTTGCATAACAAAGCATGAGCACACAATTGTACACCCATTTTCTGAGCAGTTATGTTGGACATTAACTGTACAGTTTATGTCCTATTGAAAATTCAGCAGACAGTAGATTTACAAGAATGGATATAAAATGCTAACCTTGAATTCAAGAATCAAGTGGAGATTACTTTCCAGAAGTTGAGGCATTTGGTATTTTGTTTCACATCCTTGTAAATCAGATTTTTGAACAAGAAAGAAATTAGGGTAACCCCTGGGCTCTGCTGCAGAAAGTTGAAGCATTTCAATTACTTCAAAAATGGATG
>JASFDH010001676.1:0-13666 GCA_036937195.1 Nidularia pulvinata
ACAAACCAGCTCGAGCAGCCCCACTTTATTGACCCTCACCAGAAGATTGGTCTGGCCCTCCTGATAATGTATCTTATCCAGCTATTTGTGGGCGCCATCGTTCACTTCTTCAAATTCCATTCACTGTTCCGTGGATACCGCGCCCCTCATAATTATTTCCACGTCTTTCTGGGTCTAGCCATCATCGCACTTGCCTCATTCCAGGTACTTATTACCGGCACACGACGCTCATTTCTCACCTTCATATAATAATAACTACCCTTTTCACTCACAGGTACATTACGGATTATTCACGGAATGGACATTTGCCACTGGCGGTCTTCATGTAGTGCCATTATCTGCGAAACATACTTGGATGGCCCTTCTTATTGTGAGTTTCGAACGAGATGCATTCATGCAACATTCATCACTTTCGTCAACTGAATATGCCTTGTTAGGTCTTCTGGGCCCTGTATGGCATCGGTATGGCGCTCTTACCGCGTCAATTTAAGCAGGAGCGGCAGTTTAGACAGCGGTGGAGCGAAGACCGAGCTGCCTTAAACAATAAAACTGAGCCAGAGGTGGCTGAGCGCTGAGATGGGGAGGAGGTATACTAGATGATTACATTGGTGCGCAAACGCGGATATATGGATACATTTCAGGACACTGTAGTAGCTACAATTGGGGACGTATTTAAGGCTATAATTCGAACGGAGCAAAACGAAAGCGGTCTAAAGGGAGGGGGAATCAAAAGGTATATCGATACAGTTGTGAGACGGTGGCAATGACGATACGAAGGTTAGAGAAGATTAAAGGGTGATTTGTAAACAACAAATATGAATAAAAGGCGTCTTTGGGACGGAAAGAGTCCAGAATTGAAAATCGAAGACGAACAAGGGTATAATTAAGTAGCGGAGACTTTTGCTTCCAGGATTTACCGGAGGATTACCGAAACGGAGGGTTTTGTTGCGTGGGTGAAAACGTGGCATAGCCGGTGTCATCTTCGGCTTTAACTGGCCAGGTGGAGGGGTCCGCGGAGGAGGGACCCGCGCCGTGAGTTGGATATGGTCTTATGTAGCGGTATGGATCCTGACGGTGGCCAGCGATGGGTTGTTCTATAGGACTATTAGGGTTCGAACGGTGTGGAGAGCTTGAATGAGTGTGACTGTGGTGCGTTGGCGAGGCGTACGAGGACGAGGCTATCATCGTCTGTTGTTGATAATGAGGGTGTCTGCCATGGTGCGGCTGCATCATGCTGTGTGGCATGGGAATCGAAGGAATGGAAGGCCCATTGAGGACAAAGTCCGGGAATGGCATGTAACAAAATAGAGCCCCGACGAGCATTGCGCTTGTATTCTGAGCGGGATAGATGATTATCCCCGCGCCAGTGAATGCAGAGTCGGCTCCCCAGGGAGCGATGGCGACCTAGAGCACCTTTAGTGACTGTAGTTTTGTAAAATATACGGCGACATACTATCTGGTTGTCAAATAACAGACGAGATAAAGAGCGGAATTTGGCCACGTTGACGGTGTTGGCGTCAGCGTCGCGGAGACGATCGGGCATGAAAGTGCAGATAGGTGGGGCATAATGCCTGACCCACTCTTGGACTTGGCCGAGAATGGCTCGGTCGTGAGTCATACGAGCAAAGAATTGAGCTGGCCAATGTTCAACCCTGCTACGATGTTGTCCATCAGTGTGCAGCACAAGACCGGAATGTCGACTTACTTTTCGCCGTCAGTTTCCACAGCAGTGACACTTATGTCCTGGCTGCTGCTTCTATCTGAGGTCTGCATCCCGGCAATGAGGATCCGACCTCGCCACGGGCCGGGTGGCTGAGGCCGTTGGGCAGAGGGAGCCGGGATGAAGGACTCGAGATGTGAGGGCAAGCGGAAAACCATTTCTGTGTTGTGTCAGGAAAACATTGAAAGTCACCCGCCTTTAACTGTTCGATGATGCTGCTACCTCGAAGTAGCAAGAGGCCGGTCTCAAGAGTTCCGTCCACAAACAGATGAGGTACAAAAGCAAGGGCGGGGCGGGCGTCAGTACAAATTCCAGGACAATCTCATGGTCGCTCAGTCTCAGTAGGGTAGCTATGGATGATCGTCAAGGCACAAATATACTCATAGCCGACAAAAACACAGTTCAGCCATATGGGGGCGTCATGCATACAAATGGGATTCGGTGACCTAGATACCTGACGATCTAGTAATCTGCGATGAGCTTGCTACTCCTGCAGAGCAGTCCTGACGAGGTACTAGAGGTGCGTAACGGCTCGTAACAGTGGGAACAGTTATCTCGGACGAAAATCTAGGCATGAAAACCAGCGCAACGGGTGGCGTAATTTAATTTCGACGACGCATTACTCGAGCTCGTGCTTCAAAACTCAAAATGCAGAGAAGTAATGCATGATTTATTCCTCAGCGAAATGCGTTTCCATCGGTAATTCCCACTAAATGACGAAAAGAACGACAATCACCACGCACCGTGCTGACGCGGCTGTGCCGATAGCCATTGCACAAAAATAACGACACGCTGACCCTGCTATCTGCTGCTAATAAACAATTAGAGGCATGTACAGAGTAGCAGGATATTTACCCTGAGTGTGCCCACTGAGTGATGATAGAGGTATATCGTCGCGCGTTGCTAGCGGGCGAGGTGTCGACAGTTCGGAGGATGGCAACAGGCTTCACGTGCGCTGCAAAAAATGGCCGAGCACCCCGCGATAGCATGGGGGAGCATCGATGCTGCTGATAAGTTGTAGAGGGGGATGGGGACGTCGGAGAAGAGAGTAGGTTCAGGTTGGGTTCAGGAAGACAAGCGGTTCTGACAAGTGGAAGCAGAGACGGAACAAAGCACGTTGTTGCCACGTTGTCAAGGCCTCCGTCGGACTCTTGCTTCACGTGGCCCTCCCGGCCCGGAGCTGTCCGCCTAATTGGGCACCATCGGCTCTGCGCAGAACCTTCCACTTTCTTTTGGCCGCAACCATCGCAAACGTCGGGCAACGAGCAATCTCAGTGCGCGCAACGCACTTGTCGCTCGCGGCTCATATGACTATGCTACGCTCTCCATCGTTCACACCCTCTGCTCTGCACCCGCGGCCACCGAGTGCTGAGTACAATTCAATTATGTCGGAACAAGTTATTCTGTCCATGCTACGGGCGACTTCGGCGGCCACAACTATCCTAACGACGCCGGTTCCTCGGAAATACTCTTCGCTCGTTGATGTCGTTGCAAGCAGTGATCTACTATGGACTGGAGAGGCTTCTTCGTCTTCACAAGCTCTGCCCTTCAACTTTCCTAATCCTGCTCCATCAACACCCGCACATCTTCTCATCGTACCTTTTCATTAGCTTTCGAGGACTGACCAGCGGTATAACCGATTGGTTCTCGCTACCGCAGTGCATCACTAGCATCGAATCTTTCAGCCACACGAATATTCATGGTCTCTAAAAGCTGGCGCTTCATTTTCATCCTGGAAGTGAATTTTCAACTGCGTCGCGCTCGCGGGCATCCGTTGGGTATCCGTCTCCTCTGTCATCTCCTCTGTCAGCACTATGCTCAGGGATAACCTTATTCAATCTCTGACACAAACTGTCATTACCCGAAAAAGTACGTACTACGGCGCAGCACGATCGGCTGGGCTAACAGTGAATGTTCCGTTGAGTCTTGCAGTGTCTGCGATGAAGACCGCTACCGGATCCCCGGAAGTTGTCCAGCTCCGACTTTCAAGGGACGCCGTTAACCTTCAAAGCTTATCTGCACATTGCGGTGGCACCTATGTAGGAGAACTTTTCGACCACGTGAGACATGTTTATCTACCTTCCGGCTATTGTGGGCGCACGATTAAGCGAAGGCATTCTCGGTCAGCGGGCTCTTCAATAGCAGGAAGACCAAGTCCAGCGCGTCGTAAACGTGGAATAAAACTCCCGTTTTGTAATAGCAGGTGCGAGACTACTCATGAGGTCAGCAAGAGAATATTCTTGCCAGTAAGTCCAATTGAGATCTTCTATTTACACTTGGTGACTTTCTTCGTTCAACCCATTCTAGGAATCAGGGGCCTGGTCGTCAACGTGATTAAGCACGGGATGTTTATCCCCGTTCCGAATCTCATTTAATTTTCAGTATCTTGGCACGATAAACACCGTAGTTTTTGGTCAGTGCATAGTTTCCGTCATAATATATGGCACATTAACTTATCGGACTTATTGCCAGCGGAATGCTGTCAGTTTCTTTAGGATGAGCTGCAGTCTTTGTTAACTATTTTCCATCATTATTACTACTGAGCGGGGATATTGGCCGTTCCCAGTTACAGTAAGTCATCGCTGCGATCCACATATTACGAGTCTCAAGGTTCTAGGACGTTCTCAGTTATTTATACCCATATGTGCTGATGATCATCCGCCTAGGTCTGTCTACGAGCAATAACAGCAGTATTCGAGCGTCGACATCATACCCTTGCTTTCTAAGAATATGGTAACCAAGGGATATCATAGCAAGCATGCCGCAACCGGATTACAGCTCAGCGAAAGTTGGCCTTGCCCGGGTATCGCACAAGCAACATCTTTTCCTTAGCACTATTAGGATATAGACACTATCGGCGCTCGAAAGGAATCGCGGACTATGGATCAATCAAGCGACGGTAATTATTCAACGGCAGAAGCAGAAAGAGTCTCCTGGACGCCATGATCGTTAGTAACTATCTTCTACATCGACTCTCCAGGCTCTTCTCACCAAATCCATATCTCTAGAGGTCTTGTTATATATCATCGAACCCAAGATTCGACAAATATAGCATCATAATCAATTCATACATTATGAACCACATGGTCGAGGGCACGCATATCCTATCGTCGACTAAATCATCCATACAGCCCCGTTAAGATTCATACACGTAAAAAATGGCTGCACTAATTCATGACATCGTTACGATCTCAAGAGCATTGGATGCACGACGCTTCGGTACCGGTGTCGAATGCGCAGAACCGATCTGGAAACCGTATCAGAAACTTGTTGCGACTAGTTACGGGGTACACAAAAACCTCACCTTGCTATCGAGCGCGGATAACGACTTGAGCTGGGCGTCACGGAGCTCCATGTACGAATCTCGAAGACTCTCGATCGTGACTTCGTCCGCCTCCTTCGCAGACCGAAGATCGAGCGCTTCCTGTTCGAGATCGCGGACTCTAGCAACTGTTGCGTCTAAGTTTGCATTCAACGACGATACGTGCTCCCTCTCCGAGTTTAACTCGGCCCGAACGCTCGATTGCTCCTGGGTCTCTTGCACAAGAAGCGCCTTTGTCTGCTCATGAGCGGCCTCGGCCGCCACCAAGCTGGATGAGAGATTGCTTACTTGGCCCTGAGCAGTAGATAACGAAGTGGCAATCGTTAACAACTGCGACTCGAGCCCAGCAACCTGCGAGCCGTGCTTGGATTCTGCAGCCACCAAGGATTCCTCAGCAAGTGTGATTCTGGCCTGCGCGTCTCGAAGGTTAGAACGAAGCATCTTGATATCCCCTCCTTCGATTCACCCTCACCCCTGAATTTCGCCGCTACCGATTCCATCATCGCTCCGTACTGAGCGGCGTCTCGGAACTCGCACTGTTTCTTCTCCAAGGTTTCAGCGAGGTGAGCGTTCTGCTTCTCCAGGGATGTAATATCGGTAATACTCTGCTCAAATTTTGCTCTATACTCTGCAGTCTGTTGTTCGGCGTTCTGCAGTTTCCTAGCCAGAGCAGCGCTGACCGAGTGGGCCTCTTCCAAGGACGCTGCAGACTCAATGATAGTCTTCTGCGTCTGCTGGAGCTGGGACGAGAGAAGAGACGCTTCGCTTTTGTTTACCTGCAACTCAACCTTCAGTTGATTGATCAATCGCTGGTGCTCGAGGATTTCCGCCTCTTGAGTGAGAACAGATGCTTCAAGGCGGGTAGCTGATGAATGCGCAGCTGCGGCCTCCTTCTGCGTCTCAGCTAGCGAATTTCGCAGCTCCGTAGCCGTTTCAACTGCAGTAGAACGCATCTCTTGAATGATAATGTTCTCTTCTCTCGCCTCCATCAACTGCTGCCGAAGTGAGTCCCTGATATCTTCCACCTCCCGAAGCCTGTCCGTAATCAAGGCCTTTTCGTCCAGCGCCATGCTCAGTTCGTCAGCCAGTGCAGATTTCGCAATCCTCAGCTCTTCAAGTGAATGCCCCATCTTGGATATCGTGGCCAAATGCCCCCGCACCTCGATCATGAATGCGTCGGAGTGGCGCCGTTGTTCACAAGACTGTTCCTCGAGGATGCGCTGACGTTCAGTCAACACGGCAATATCCTGATGCTGAGAATCTGCGACTGCTTGTGCACTTTCCAGTTTGGCTTTGAGAGCCGCGGACTCCGCGCTAGCTAGCTCGGCCTCAGCAAGATGGGTTCCAACGGTGGCCTCAGTCCTACGAAGTGTTTCTTTGACTGTCATAAGCTCTGTCTCTCGCCTTGTCTGCTCCACCCTTAGTAGTGAAATGGTGATATCACGCTCGACCACCTCGGCACTTTTCTGAGCAGTAAGGGAGGCCTCACCGGAGAGTTGGGTTTTTAAGACCTCGACTTCAGAGCTAAGAAGTGAAATATGGCTGTTACGGTCTGCGATATTTTGCTCTGCCCGTGCACGATCGATTGCCCACTGCACTAACTGTTGCCGTAGGTCACGTACCTCGGAAGCACGTTGGTCGGATAGATTTTTTAGTGCATCCAATTTCTGAGCAGCACTAACTCTGGGCCTAAATGGAGTCGTTGCCGGAGTAGCAAGGGTATTTGCTGCGTTGAGCATATTGCGATCTGGCAAAGTAGGAAGGATATCCAAAGTGGCAATATCATTAGTTTGGAAGATGCCAACACCATCGTCCTCGGGTATCATGTCCTGGTAATTATCATCAAAATCCTCGCTGGTAGCACTCGGTGCAGGAGTTGGTTGTTTGCTGAGATGGGGAATAATTGAGCCGGATAGGGTACGAGTAATACCATTAAACGATCGTCCTTTAGCAATAATATTAGCTATATTCATGGGCATAATCGGCGAAGACGGTGTATCGTAATCCCTGATAAGAGAGAATGAGATATTAAAGCCTTTTCAGAAAAGAAGGGCGCACATTGTATTATCCGGGGTGGCGAAGCGACTGGTATTATCACTACGAGAAACCTCCAGGGCATTCTCGCGCCTTAACTCTGCTAACTGGCGCTGTAGTATCGCGATTTCTTTGTTTTTGTCTTGAAGTTCATCCTTCAATCAAGCGGTCTGCTCCTCTCCGTCGTCGCTGAGATCTGTCAAAGGAGACATATCTCGCCAAAACGGATTCCTTTCAGCCTTCAAGGCTTCTATCTCAGCTATCAGCTATTCCGTTGAAAAGCTTCATTCAGGGACATTACGAAGGAAATAACGATATAGGCTTACCTCCGCCTTTGTCACCATCTTCGAGACTGGTTTCCGAGTCCCACCAAGAGAAGATCTTGCGCGCTTCGATCTTACTGGAGTAGCTTCACCGTCAGATAGGTCGTCTTCGTATAAGGATGCACTGTCAAGAGTGCGCCGACCACGCTTAGTTCCCCGCCGTTGGCCACTGTTCGTCACGCGCTTCCAGAGTAGATCTTCTTCACGGGGAGTTGGTGAAGAACGTAAAGAAAGAACAAGGGATCGACGAGCCGAAGAAATGCTAGAGTAACGTTCAGTGGGATATGGTGTGAAATAATTTTACACTTACGTCTTCTTGCCATTGGGTGTCAGCGCAACAATTCCAGCTTGTGTATGCTCCAGAATCCCATCGTCTTCCTACGGAGTAAATCAGCAATTGAACGGAGTGATATTCATAGAGAACATACCAATTTATGTACTGCTCTCCCGACCCAGCGGGACCAGTGCGGACCCAACTTGTCTTTCTTTGCTTGTGCGTTCTTCCTCACTGCGGACGACGACCATTTTCAATATTACCACAGTAACGTCTAATCAAAACCTCACAAACGTACCTTGGGCCCGAATAGTAGCTACGTGAACGGCATGTTTCTTATTTTCCTTCTGTACTTGAGTGAACGCCCTTATGACACCTACAACATCCAGTGTTATTTCAGAGTCTAGACAAAGGCGCGCCGGAGGTTAAGATTACTTACGTTCTGCATAGGTATATTTGGCGGTTTTGGTAGACTTTGAAGGAGCCATTTAAGCTATAGGACGATCTGTAGAAATGTCAGTATAAAGAGATAGAGGGAAGTAGGGGGTTTTGTTCAAGAGTCAGTTGTCGTAATTGTGGAACGCGCCAGGCAACACGCTAATTAAGCGTTGTGTCAGACCACGTGCCTGTGGTGCGGAGCCTATGCTTGCTATATCTGGCACACAGATTAAATTTAGGCTGATTGCCGCCTGGAAGCGGGGGGCGGGATTGCCATATTTGAAGATTTGACTCCTTTATACATTTGACTCCGTGACTATGACTCATTGACAATCAATCGTTGAGCCATGTGAGCAAAGGCTGGCTTGTGACCTAAGCAAATGCTTGTCTAATTTTCTGGACGACGAACAAAGATTCGACTCTAGTCTTTTATTGCTCGAGAAACACGACATTGTCGGGCGGCAAAGAACAAAAGCACTTGACAGGTATGTAATTTGTAGGTACGCTGATAAAGATAACAACCAGATGGCCACAATAATAGTGCTGCGTTGAATGCAATCATGTGTGGGGCAGCTAAAATAGCTATATTGTAACTATTACTTCAGCCGCCATTCACTGATGCCACTCGTCTTCATAACGGCTCACGAATTATGCTTTGATCCAAAAGCATCATACGAATCTTGCCTGCGAATACCTGTATTTAGAGATGATAGAATTGTCCCAAAAGTCACCAAAGAAATACATCATAATTTATTTTAAATAAATTTTTATTGCGCAGGAAATTCAATTCGTGCTAATTCTTGGAGGTGCGTAAACTTGATAAATTATTAGTATTGATCCTGTCAACGTATTCATACAGGGCAGCAATATTTATACTGAAACATGAAGATTCTCATTGCGGACATGACTCGGGATGACCCTAAAGTGTGTCCGACAATGGAAGAAGTAGTGAAGCGATTCGAAGTCATCAGGAATGGTTCAAGTAACTAGAAATTGCGTTCACGAGTTGTAGATGGCTCGATGACGCCCGCATTTTAGGCGTATTCCACTAGACGGTCCATCAGACGAAGCAGATCGAATTAATTTTCGGAAGAGTCCCTAGGGTACCTATTCCTTTAAATTAGTAATAGCATCATTGGATTTTTTTCTGCTGCGTCTATAAGTGTGGTAGGGATGAGATATCAATGAGAATCCTTTGTTCAAATGTACATCGTCAAATTTTACTGACAACAAGATCAGATACTATATATAGTCGTCAGAGCTGGGACTCCAATAATGAAGAACCACATTTTGGCACATTTCTTCGCTAGATTGTCATCGTTAGTATACTCCATAGACAGGGGATGTTGAAGGGGCACAGTAAATATGGGCAGAAACAAAACGCCAAGAAACTTCAATTTTCACTCCATATTTCGTAATAGTACATATTACACAATTTAAATAATTACGCACTTCTCCTCAAACAGTGCATTCATTCAAGCCAACTCCCTAAATCAACCGCCCACGTGAGTTCCATTCTGGTCAGTGCATTGCCACCAAACACTGCAGGCAGGGAATAAGCCCGCAGGCTCGTTGCCTGCATCTTTCAGCAGCAATGCGAAGACGCCGTGCGGAGGAACATTATTCAGGGTAATGTTTCGTACAGCAGTACCATTGTCGGTGTGAGCCCACAAGTCCTGAATGGATAGGTTTGGTGAGCGAACTGGATGTGAATGGACTACCATTAGCATACCCTGACGGAGTATTGGCGTCCGGCTCTGATGAAAGGAGACTCTGTAAGGTTGAAGAACATAGTCGAGGGTTCATCGAGGGTGTTCAACTGTTGAATCTCGATAAGAAAAAATCCACACAGCATATTAATAAATATACACACAAGCATGAAGACCGTGCCATTTTGACTTGGACCGCTCCAGTATTGTGCTGGGTGAGTACTATTGCTCGTCCAGTCGGGCTTAATTTAATCATCAGTTGAAGGAAACCGAATAGTTTTTGAAGGAATGTACATTAATTCCCCAACGGAAAGGTGAAATACTCTTTCCAACGACGTTATCCTGGTTAATGGCCAAGATCTCTTTGTTCTTCAAAATTCCTAAGATGTCAGGAGTGATTGCTGAAAGCTAGACCGGAATTTCAGCAGACAACTACAGAACTTCAGAAAAGAAGCGTACATTCGTCCCGATCTGTTGTATTTTTTGAGTAAAAGTTCATGAAACAAATTAATCTCGTACCAGTAGGGGAGATTTCATGAGTGCCCAAGCAGTGAAGTGCGACTTCGCCTCCTCGAAGGTCAAGCCGCCATTTCCACTGGTTTAAAGATAGTTAGCAGAGCACACGCAGTGTGGCGTCCGTGTAACATGCTCACAGTTGCAGCTGCAGAAATTATCAGCATTAAATTATCAACCATGGAATAACAAAACATACCATATCTAAATCATTACGGCCGGAGAAATCGGTGGCTTGAGTGATGAAAGAATTGCTGAGAATTGCAATGAGAACATGAACGTTAACTAGGAGTGAATGCAACGGACAAGTTGATAATTGATGCGAGCGAATCCCACTGAGGAGCAATATCTCCTGTAGTCTACTAGGAAATTAGCATCAGAACTCGGAAAAACGTCTGTAACTACATACCCTCCAGCTATGGCCCAACTGCGCTCCCCAGCTATAATATAGATGGATCGGTGAGACAGAAATCTTCCTGACGCAGGCGAAATACGCACAGCCAGACTTGGCTCTGCGAGAAAGTCCAGCGTTCAATGAAATACTTCGCTCGAAGATGAGAATAATACATACCCATCCCCATTCGCAAAGGGAGAAGACAAAAGTCTTTTTCGTCGTAGTTGCAACCTGGGCAAGAGCGTCTGTCATACGCTGATATTCTATTTGATATCTGAATCAACGACCAGAATTATAAAAATAAATTGAAAGAGAAGCTGACTTCCGACAATCCCTTGGCGAATAATGCTGTCATAGGGAACTTGGAGCACTCGTGAATATCCCATAATTGTAAAAATAGCGTCTGGACCTACTGGCGCAGTTATCGTACCTAAGTAATTGCCATCAGATTTACATTTAGAGACCTAATTACCTAAAAGCTTACTTGAGATAATCGAAGCCCCAGTTTGCGAACGTCGTGGCGTCTCTGAGCTCGTTGTTGAATGAGCCGGGATATCCTGCACACGTGAACCAACCGGAATCACTGTACTATTTTTATGTGTTCAAATTAATTATTAAGAGAAAACCAAATTCGGTACTCACTATTCCTGTTTTGCTGATGTCAAGTGTACAATTAGCGCTTCAAGATCACTGGATACAAAATAATGCTTACAAGCCCAAAGCATGGATTTGCTGGTTCAGCTTCTTCATACCGTTCTTGAACCTGACCTGGTCTGTAATAAAATTAGAACAGAAAGCGATATAACCAAGTCTGTAACGATTACCTTCGATAATATCACCGCTGGCACTGCGATTTTTCTCGGCATAGCAATCGTCAATATTTACGAAGCTGTACCCAGCGTCCTATAACAAGAGTAAGAAATGTGATATCAAGCCCAGTGTTGCAGACACCGACCTGCAGGCCAAGGGATTTCATTAATTTCGCCGTCGTCAGCAGGAGGTCTTCGTCAATGTTACACTATCCACTCTGTCAGAATCATACACCCCAACATGATCGAATGAATGTACCTGGTAAGCGTTCCAGGCTGAACAACGAAGTTCGTTATTATCGGAATCATGTGAATAAAATATGTATCCTACTGTTGTATCCAAGAACTAGTAGTAAAAAAATGACGTTAACGAGTTGTATGAAGGCATTATTTTCAGAGAAAACATACTCGGAAGGCGCGCAACACCATTGTTCAGAGCATTCACAGTACTCGGAAGACTGAGCGTAACGACGGCAATTCCGGCCGTTACGGCCCACAGTGGAGTGGACATCATTCTGCTCGTCCGAAGGTCAATGGGGTATGAAATAATTACACTGCTCATTTTATACGCACGCAGTTACCTAGGTATATTAGATGCTCCTTGCCTTCGTTTCGATTTACAAGAAGCACTGTATCTCATGATCAGCCAAAGAGCATCTTTATTTCCCGAGCAAAGCCCGTACCCACCTCCTTCCACACAGCTAGAGGTCGTAAGGCGCGTATAAGGCGAGTCTTTCTGTGAAAAATTAGAACAGCTCCACATGCCGCTAGAGAAGGTCTCGCTACCGCGATTCTGATGATTTTTTAGAGAAGGGTGCTTCTACTCTTCCGTTTCGTGCGGAGCCTGGTTGTCTTCAACACGGATTGATATGAGATTTTTTCCTTGAGGTCGGTTGTAATTCAGCCTTTCCGTAAGTGAAGTGAGTGAAGTGCACGGCCGTCGGTTCTGAAGCTATATAGAAAGTGGAATGAAGAACACCTATGCAATTGTATGATAGATCATGGTTACCTGTGGATACTATCTGTTTTCGGTGTTCTAGGTGATCTTGACAGTAGAGAGTTTGGCGCGATTGACGTCAAAGAAGAGTCTCAAAAGTCATGCTTGCCATCACGTGCTCGTATGCGACGGACCGCGCCGCTACCACGGGCTCATTTGTGACTTTTATACGGAGCTCCTACAAAAGAAAGGAGCGCAGAAGAAGTTAGGAAGCACATAATTGACACTGTATAGTGCAGCTTCTGATCAAAAATGTATCTTTAAATAGGTAAAAGCACCTCCAGAGCAACACTGCCTTTACGTGGCGACGCAGGAACCATACGGCGATCAGCCTCTTTAGTGGCTTCACTTCGCAGGCTGGTGTTGATAAAGGGCAGTTCGCTGTCCCTCTCACATTCGATGCGTCGTAATTTCGGTGTTACGCTGAGAGCACAAGGAAATCGAATACAACCAGCATATACAGACCAAAGTCCGAGTCGGCAGTTGATAAACAAGAGATACACGGTGAGCAAAATACAGTATGAATAACAATGCAAGGACAAAGCACTCAGATCAATGCGTCTGAATGGCGGTCCTCGCAAGCGCAAGGACAGCCGCAACTAATCCATGGACGTCGTTTATCTGCACATGGGCGTCAGCAACGTCGCCAATATCCACACCCAACTCATCCAGCCCATCCACTTGCGCAACGGCCAAATTTCTGGTGCCTGGTGCAAATATTAAAGTGATAGTGATTTGTTTCGGCGGCGACGGCGACAGTGCATCGATCTTGTACGTGAGACGAAGCTCATTCTCCGACACAGAATGCGACTCATGCAGGCCGTGGATAGACCGATGCAGCGTCAGCGACGCGGTATACCTAATACATATAACTCAGTCCATCGGCAAAAATATACAAGCAGAACGGTCACGCACCAATCATATAGCGGAGCCAATCTCGCATCATCATCCTCCACCCGCGCGGCCTTGACAGCCTTCTCGGCCTCCGCCCTCTCCATCCGAAGATTCTCCACCTCCAGTGCACCACTCTTCACACGCTGCTTCACGCTCTGGACTTTCCGATTCATTTCCTCTACCTGATCACTGAGCGTCTGCATCTCCGTCACTTGGTCAATCAGCTTCTGATCAGCCAT
>JASFDH010001677.1:0-13650 GCA_036937195.1 Nidularia pulvinata
GCTTGTGTTGCACTACAATTGGCTATCAGCTTTCCAGAAAAGGCGCTTTCAGTTTTCATGGTTTCCCCAGTCCCATTGGAAGAGGTGAGTTATTCCGTGGTTGCATAAAAATCGAATTTATTTGACGCATGTAGTAGCCGGCAGAAATTCTAGACGGCCGACGAGAGATATACGATTGCTGGGTAGCGGCATTCGACGATCCGGAGAACATTGACAACACTGCTTTATACGACGCCGTCTGCGGATCAGTAGTCCTGGGTTTCAACGGAGATAACAATGCTCTCGTTCAAGCGTGCGTGTGAATGCTGTTTTTGAGGAAGGCCTTTAATAAGTCATTAATTCTATCAGCTTAAACAATTACACTGTTCCTCAGGCGCTGAGAAATTGGTCGCCCGAACACTTCGATGCATTTCATGCTGTCACAGTGAAGTTCTTCAGCGATCGGAAGCCACACTCGCGCGAAGAACTTGAAAAAGTTAAGACCCCAATACAAATTATTCATTGCAGTGGAGACATCGCCTATCCGGTTATATTCATGCAGGAACTGTTGGGAAAGCTTCAGAATGCAGGGTTGAAGGCCAATCTTGTGGAAATAGAGAACGCTCCCCATTTCGGTGCTGTGACGAATCCCAAAGAGTAAATAAATCTCTCCTTAGAATCCCGTACGAATCTTCTGATTTTGACATGTCTGTTTGCAGGATTAATACGATCTTTCACGACTTTGTGATGGGGCAGACGAAGATCGACGTGCCTCCTCCGCCATTGATAGTAAAGTCACCGTTTGAAGAATCCTTACGGAAAGCAGGATGGTCACAAGATGAGTCTTCGGACGAAGATGTGTTTGTATGATGTTTTGTTGCTTTGGCGTCCGGTTCTGGCCGATTGGACAATGTTTTCGCTCAATTAATGCATTCTCATATTACTTGCAATGGTGGATGCTGCTCAGTAAATGTGTAATATACCCTCTTCGATAAATTTTTATTTGGTACATAGTCGAGTAAAAGTCTCAACTCCTTTATTTTCTCATACTTTATATATTTTTTACGGACATTTTCTTTTAGGATTTTTCGGTTCATGTACTTTGCAGCAAACTCACGAAAGCTGAAAGACCGGGACATTAAAAAGACGAAGTACCAGCAGGGTAAATAAAAATATAAGGAAGTCTAACGAAAGACGCCTTGGTCTCGCAGGTCGTGATGTTCTATACGGTCAACATAATCCTGGATCATAGATTTATGCTGACGAAAACTTCGTACAATTCACGTTCATTGAGTCAATATTGCCGCCAAGTTCTAAATCTTAATCCCTTAGAGTTGAAAAACAAAGAGGAGGAAAGCCTTCTCGTGCATTCAACAGCCCATGTAGTATTTAAAAGAAGATCTTAGAATATAGTCTAAGATTAGAACACACTTCATCGCTCCGCAGCTGAAGTGGTATCACTCCCTAGAGTTTCATCTGGAGTCACAATCACGTCCATGCCCCAGTCGTGGTCGTCCATTGGCACTTCAATATCGTCCAAGAGCTGCTCTCGCAGAGCAAGTCCAACTACAAAATATAGTATTCAGACAAGATATTGTATTAGAAAATAAAGTTCAACTGACCTAGGAGTGGCCGTTTGCGCCCAGTAGCAATGTACGAGTTGATGAATCTATCATAATAACCTTTTCCATGACCTAACCGGGCGAGTGAGCGATCAAACGCAACTCCTGGTTGTTTTTCTCTCAGCTTCGTTCGAGTCAAAAGGAGAAAAATAAAAACCTGGAACTAAAATCATGTCTAGAGGCTCGGAGCTAAGATTGAGTGCTTTTGGCCTATCGTCAGTTTTATGAAGTGTAGAATTACATAACCATAAGATACCATCTGAGCGCAATTCTCCCTGCCATACTGGATCTGGTTCTTTAATGCCCCAGACCCCGTTTGGTAGTGAATTAAGATCTTCGGTGCCGTATATCTTAAAAAAATTCATATGGCCTTCTTTGGACTGGATTTTTGGTACATAAAGCGCTTTATCTTAAACATTAAAAAATCAAGTGAATGTTAGCTCTTCACCATCTCTAGGGAACATAAGTTTAGTCCTACCGGCTTTTAACAGTTCTGAAACTAGTGGGTAGGTGTTAATCTCGCCGGATGGCATGCTTAAGTAGCAGCTTATGGATTTGCATTGGCGGAAAGCGGGCAGAGAGAGCACACGGGCAGTTACAGCTTCGGCTAGTATAGGGATTAGAAGAATGGTGTAAGTGGCAAAATAGGGAGAGAAAAAATTACACTGTTCCTCGACGGATGCGATAGTGAGTGTGGCGAGCTTTGAGGACACAGCTTTGCGCAGCGCCTTCTTCTGAGCCTTGAGTGTTCCGTGGAGAGCTGCCATTGACGTCAGTAAACGAAGTATATAGGATGAACTTGATTAAAGGTTGAATCGAGCTTCTTGAACTTTGAAGGGTAGCGCTCGTTGTTGCAAGACCGCTTCTAGTAAGTTATCAGAATCCAAATCATTTCGGAAAGTCGCCTTGCCTTTCAAATTAGCTTACAATTGCGCGCCCAGAGAATGTGTTGAAGATTTCGAAGTTCAAGCTTTATGTGCCGCACAGCCGCCAAGCTTCGAGCTTCGGCCTCTATTTATGTTTATTTGTGCTCGCGGGAATCTTCTCCCATTTGGATCTGAACTAATTCATTGAACTGAATTAGCTCCGGGGCTACATATTGGTACGTATCCTCGACTCTCGATGTTCGATTCCTCTGAGCCTCAGACCCAGGCGTCGAGTTGTACTTTATTCTGATCCAGATTTCTTCAAGCCTCGGTCAACAGGTATCAAAATCTTGGGTTTCTATTGCAATCCTGTTATTTGTAATCTCTGGATTGCTCTCCAAGTCGACGTATAAGCTGTCAAATGATTAGAAGTGTGAGCTCAATTACAACATGACGGTAAATACCACTTACGAACGTTCTAATCAGATTCTAACCTTCTATCTCTGCGATAGCCATGGCCCTATGAGATTTTTGGGGTAGGAATACAATCTCTAGGGCCTCGATCAATTCCTCGGGCTTCAGCTGGTTGTACGATGGGTGCTACTATGTCTTCTACTGCGATTTCCGTGCAAATTTTAATTAGTGGTTCTCGCTCATGGCACTTAGAAGCTGAACCTTACCACGATACTTTCGTTTGTGAAAGAGATGCACGATCGACGAGTGGCAATAACAGCGCTTAGATTCTTCGCATTGCGGATACTGTTCAGCCTCGATCCTATAGATTGTGAAGAGGTTATGCTGTTAGTCTTCGTTCTCTTCACTTTTGATACTAGAGACTAAATTACAAGCAAATCACCTCGAGTACTTCCAGGAACCGGTAAGATCCTAAATTCTGCCACGGCTAATCATCGTGTTCGAGATACGCCAATTCTGTGGGTCTTCTGAACATGATAAGAGAAAATGATTGATTTTCTGGACAAAAATCCTCGAGAATTGGTCTCACAACTGACATAATACACACGCCGTATAAACAGTACTTCCGCTGTCTTCCAGTAATTATAAGTATTCGGGAGTCGGAGTAGTAAATAGCTTGTCACGGCGGCACACACGATCTTTGCCGAAGGAATCCTCAAAATTGCCCTAAAATTCGTGCTTTGTGCACGCATTCTTGTAGATGCTAGAGCTCTCTGTACTGCAGAAGCACATAAGTGAGAAGTCAACTTTAGAGAAAGCTTAATTAAGTTACAAGCCGTTACAAGGGAATGTATTGATCGGGGTCAACATGAGCCTTATGACGTATAGTGTGTGCTCATGTATGACAAGCCGGTTTACGTCCACGGTGTTGGATGCTATTTGTTGGATTGCTCCCATTGCCCAACCCTTCCTCGAGGTCCTGACCTCTGACTGCTGTTGTCCGTTTCTGCTGGCGGCCAGCCAAAGGTCCTTACACGGGGATCTAGTTGAACTTTGTTCAAGGTGAGTACGTTCGTTGCATTGTAGCCTGTGAGGAATGACGATCTGAGAAAGATGGGGGGGGAAGCTGTTCGGGTCCATCTCTAGGCCCGACATAATTGAACAATAAAAGGGTTTCCTGTAAAATTTAGTCGTGCGTGTCTCCTTCTATATTCTTCTTGCACTACTGGAACTCCGACTACAGGTACATTGCCTGTGGGACACTCTGCCAATCCACTGATCTGCATCGTTGCGTGTATAGAAGTTGTCGAGTTACACGACGTGACTATTTCAGTGTTTCTCTGCAGTCCTCGATCATCGCAGTAAGTTCCAAAAGAATCTTCACATTATGGAGTGGATTTTGATCAACATTCCCCGGTTGGAACTTGAAGCTGTTTACACATCTTTTCCGAGAATGGGTTGGGATGATCAAAATTCTTCCTCTATGACGTACCCCCAGAGTCGCCGTCAGTCGCTTTCTTCTCGTGATGTGGACGCTCCATCGAGCGCTACATCCGTTGTTTCCGAAAACCGAGTCTATTCGTACAACCGCATGCAACAACAGTTCGCTCACGAACACCTGGGCAATGACGGCTCGCTCTCCTTTTCTCTAAACTCTTTCGCCCCTCCATACCCTGCACGACGTTCATCTCCCGAAACATATCGACGATCACCACAGCATAGATTCGATCCTATTCCTCATAGTTTGGAGCAGGGGTCGTTATGCGAGGAGTTCAGCGATGTCGATAATCGCCGGGATGCTGCTGGTCAGAATCAGACCAACCTCCGTGACCCCGATCACTTTACCAGTCAATCTTTGTATCCTACCGCGTTGCCAGATAATGCATCGCTGGATGGTATCTCATCTTCCTCGCTTCCTAGTCGACGGCAGCTGTCAAGCGGAGTTTATGATCCGCAGCCCCGTCATCCCCAGCATCTTCAGCCGGACGCCTTCTATGGGCAGCCTCCAGGTCCATCAGGATCCAAAGGATTGTCCCATTCTTCGTCTGAAATGCATGGGTTTCAACTCCCTCCTCAGGAACTGGCACCCCGCTCCTATCCTAGGCACATGCAATATAATCCGATAGCCGCCCTACCGCCAGAAGTTGCAGACAGCAATGAAGGCAGCCTATCGCCTGCCGTCATATCAAGGCAAAACACCGACGCGTCAATCCCCACAGTTGAGACGTATCCGGCGTCTTCCATTCCCATGAGTAATAATCGCTCCGGTTGGTCTCGCTCCGCCCATAGACATTCTTCCCTGAGCAGTGTTGTCGAAAGACACGAAAGACAACACACCCCTTCCCACATCGCATCCTCCAACGAGTGTGTGCCTAGCCCGACAACATCCGACTCGGGGTCGTCAGCCTCCGTAGTCGCCATGTCCAGCTCTGCCCCACTCCACTCGGCCAATGCTCATGCCTCCGGGCAAACAGCATTGGCTGTGTCGTCATCTTCGTCAGCGAGCCTATCTTCTTCACATATGAAGAAGAAGAAGAAATCGAAGATGCATGAATGCGAGATCTGTGGCAAGAAGTTTCCTCGGTATGTGATTTCCTTTCAAATGTTAAAAAGTTTATCAGTCGACTAATACCCGTTATGTACCAGCCCAAGCGGGTTGAGGACACATATGAACACGCACAACAACTCGAAACGTAAGTACTTGTTTTCTTACTTTTTTTCTGTCCTTTGCTTAGTACTAACATATCTGATGTCTTCCACCAGCGTATGCATGCGACTTCCCAGGTTGCCAGCGTACATTCGGTGTGCGATCCAACGCCAAGCGGCACTTACGCACGCATGGCATTATCCCGGCCCCTGCACACAGCATCTCATCGGCAGAAGTGCCGTACGTGGTTGGCTTCAGCGCACCCATTGTCCTCCCGCCCTTGGACATGGAACGCCATCCAGAGCCTGGGCAATCCCAGCAGCAGATGAACCGCGTACCGTTCTTCAAGCTCCGATGGATGCCCCCGAGCCTCACATCCCGAGTGAACGCGGCGAAGCTGCGGGCAGCGCTTGATCATGATTCGTTCTCTGAAGATGAAGATGATGACGACCAGGTCAGCATCCATTCAGGGATCGATGACAGGAGCCTCATAAATGAGGCATCGTCACGGTTGAGCATACCGTTACCACCCGTTGTATCCTCCGCATGTCGAGCACCTGGGCCATGCGCATGTGCCTCATGTTCTCCCGCCTCCTCCCCCTTGTCTCCCACGCCGTCAAGCTTCGCGGAGGTCGACGATCCTCAGTTTGAGGAGCGGAACTCATTCCTCGCGGCAGGGAGCCATCCATACCATCCATCACAAGTGCGTCCCTCTTAACGCTACCTAGCCTTCCATCGGGGGCTGCATTAGAGTGGTTCTCACATACCCATCTAGTTTCGCGTTCTTCCTGGGCCCGCAGCGGTACCACCCCGGTCATATGTTTTGGCATAAGGGTGTCATATATACACGGACACTCCTGAACTATCCATGCACATTTTGGATTGTATACTGTATCATTACTATCGTGTTGGTAGACTAATCGGCAGTGTATCACTTCTCTTAGTTTGGCATATATCTCACGTGCATATTTTGGGACCTCTTGTTTATCGCTTTCCTGCTGTCGTACTTTGCATTTGCACGGTTTTATATACACATTTCTTGTCGCCTTAGGTGCAATGGACTATAATTTTTGCGATCCGGAGATTCTGAGAAAATAGAATTTTAGCCGAGCCTTACCCGAACCCTGCACATGGTTATTGATGCTGAATCACCGTCACTAGTTCTCTGGCTGTCATCTGCACTGCACCTGCCCTGCTCATTCTCCACGATCTTTCATGATTCACAAATACCATGTGCTGAGAACAATGTCCACGGAGAACGCTACCATAACATCCTCGAACATGCCACCTTCCCGGTCACTGGAGAACCGCAGTCGGGCATCCGAATTCTACGGTTTCGTGGCCTTGACGTGCACATATCTGTTTTTCGTCATCTACGTGCTGTGGGCTATTCTTCCGGATACTTGCATAGAGTGGATTGGAGTGACGTGGTATCCGAATCGGTACGGTGCTTTTGACTATTTCATGGCATTATCGTTGAGAGTAATGTTCAAACAGGGAATGGGCACTTTTACTTCCAGCGTGGTCTATTGTCACCGTTCTGCTCACCTACGTTGTCTATTCGTCCATGGCAATCGCAGCAACTCCTGCATTCGATAACATGACGACCATTACCGGTATGCCTCCTCAATGAATCACTGGAATTGCTACTGAAAGCTTTCGCCAGATACCCGTGCAAACCTGCCTGTTCGTGGCGGCGGGCGTGGAAACCACAATCCGTATTTCGATTCAGTGCAGCCTGGGGCTATTCCGGAGCTTTACGACATCCCTATTGGATTGGTCAATCGCGTTATCTACCAGAGGCGTCGCAGTCCCGAAAAGGCGTAACCAGTTGCGTTGTATTCTCCAGTCAAGCACTGTTCTTCATATCTTGGAGAGGAATGAATGTGGAGATACATCTCGCCACCCACGACATGTACGTGGCCGACATATGCCATGTCTCGCTCCACCCTAGTCCCTGGCGTTTAGAATTTTCATACTGCAACCCCGCCGACTACCACTAAAATGGTACAGATCAAACAAGGACTTCCATACCTCCTTGAGGACTTTTATACCTGGCGAGTCATTATTGGAGATGGGCAGGGAAATTCGAGGGATATCGGACGTGGAGCTTAACGACGGTTGCGGACCTCATCGGACATAACCTCCGGTAACGTGGCGAGTAGGATTCATTCCACTCATTGCGGCACCGGGGTCCGGTCATCCTGGTATTCACAACAAAGATATATTACAATGCAGGTCATATCCGACCACTCCATGAAGTCGAGGATAGAATGTCCATCTAAACAATATTAATGAAGTACATATACGAGTGTTATCACCTTGCTCATACGCAGGATCCAGAACGTTAGCAGCCGCCTTCCTGGATGGTACACCAGGTCATGGTCACATCAATATGCGTAGGTTGCCAAGTAAGTTATGAGATTTTGGGGTTCTGGGACTTTGGCGTGGTCGATACCGACAGGCAGAATCCATCAGACTGCCCTCGCGTAGGTCTTCCACGTATGCCATGTCAAAATCCAGATCGGAACTGTGCAAGCTGCACGCGAGCCCTTGATATCACTGCCCGCTCAGTATCCGGAGCGAACTCCGATCCTTCTACCCAGTCTTCAGAGGAGTCGATCGTCTCCTGTGAGTTAGAATGCTGCTTTGACGCCCGCGGCGTCTTCCTAGTTCTTATTTGGCCAGCGTCGAAGAATGGCAAACTACGTCTAGGCTGTAGAGCCAATGTGCGCTTCAGACTTGTCTGCCCTGGAAGCGTTTTCGGCACAGATCGCGGGGGAGCAGGAAGGCTCGTAAGCATATGCCTGCCAGCGGGCGTCACGTTTGTCCCGCTTCTTCTCAGCTTAGCAGGCTGCTGGGCGACGAGAGGCTTGTGGTCCATTGGTTTGATCTTCCTATTCCTGTCCAAGGCCCACTTCTCTTTCCAACCATCTATCACTGCCTTGGTGCGTGCAATGTACTCGTCCTCGGAATTCACAAAGACATCCACGTCGATCACCAAAGATCCACTCCCTTCATCATCGTTCAAGGGAGTCTCGGGTGAAGGGGTCGGAGGGGACGCAAACCCTGATGTGTCTTGCCGCCGGTCCTCATCAAAGCAGTCAATCTCGCTCGACAGGTCAAAGCTGCGGAGATCGGGCCCTACGTAGACAGGTGGGGAATGCAGCGCCTCATTACGATCAGGATTTTCGCAAAGGGGCGTGTCATTTGCGAGGATCTTCTCCTGCCCCACGGGCCTATTGCTTCTCGTAGGCGTTAGCGCTCCATTACGATGCAAATCGGCATGTCCACCTCCGCGAGGAGGCGATCGTCCTAATTTAACCGCAGACATCGGGCTTGAGAGTATGTCCGCTCCGAAATCGGCGTCGTCATCGTCGTCGCCGTCTTTCTGGGCGGTTTCTGCCTCTGAACGTTTGCGAGTGGGAGTTCTTCTCGGCTGTATTGGCGAGGAGAGGTCCTGTGTGTCCAGCGAGCAAGAAGGGGTAGGTGATATGTATCCGTCCTCTTGCTCCACAGTATCGCTGGGCTCTTCCAAATCGACATCCATATCCTGCTCTTCGCCACGCGAGCACTGTACCTTCATCGAGACCTGTGAGCCGTCCAGCTCCGATTCCAGTGATTGCTCAGCCTCCGGAGGGAGATCATCCTCGGCCTCATCAGATTCATCGACCATGATGTAAACGTTCTCCTTCTCTTCCCGCAACCTTGAGGGACCACCCGCGGATGTCGGCCCGACAGAGATTCTATGACCGCCTGAGGCAGCCCTAGGTGTACTCGCAGCAGGACTAGCGAAGAATTTGGACTCAGTGAGCCTGACGGGTGCAGACTCGCGGTGCTTAGACCTCTTCTTCTTCTCCGCGAGGTCGTGATCCATTACATCTGCCAGGGTGCGTTTCCCGCTGGCTTTTCCAGCAATTGGGTGCTTGGTAAGAGTCAGCAGAGGCGCAGTCGCTTTAAGACGGGGTGGTATCGAAGGATTGGGACCTGTAATGGAATTAGACCAGCACGTGATCGGAATGAAAAATGGACATACCGAAGAAGTTGTGGAGACCGCCTTTCACAGGCTGCTCTTGTGCCTTACCCTTCCCCTTATCTGTCCGACCTGAGAATGTAGTATCTGACTGCTTACTGCCATTGGCTACGAATGGAATGGGCTTAAGAGCGCGTGGTTTGAAGCCTGGGTTAATGTCCACCATTGGTAGCAAGGTGATGGGGTCCGCATCTCCAAGTGCTACCTTCTTTGCCAGACTAGCTTCGATATTTGCCCCAACATACGCGTCGGAGTCTCCATCCCACTCCTCTTCGACCTCCGTCAGGTGTACCAGTCGCTCCTGTTTCGGACAGTACACCCTCTGGTGAAGAAAACACCTCTCTGCCATCCTGAAGTTCCCCAGATACCCAGCAGGGACCTTCCTCTTGCCCTCTAATGCGATTACCCGCACGACCTGCTCGACTGTCTTCCACTTCCTCAGCATGGAACAGGCGGTCTTGAGCCCAATCCCTGGGATGCTTGGGAGGTAATCGCATCCGCTCAAGATGGCCATGGCGCGGAATTGCACGTCTGACCAGCCGAGAAGTGAAATGCCTGTTGCGTTTGAATCGCATATGGAGGCGAAGTCTGAGCGTGAAATGGAGATGATGGTATTGGCGACTGAGTCGAGCTTGAAGAGAACGTTATTGCACCCAAAGACGAGGAGGTCAGAGTCCTCGGTGATAATTCCATCTACGAGGCCTGTGCGCTCGAGATAGGCAAGCTGTGCGTCGGCTTCGTACGGAGCAACAATATAGGATACACCTTCTGCCTTCAAGGCCTATGAGTTTCACAGTTAGTTTTGTATCAGCCAAGGCATTAATCACAGCACGAATACCTTGATGAATTGGTATGCCATCTGAGGCGTCACGTCCACACACTTGATATAATACTCTCGAGCCTGTGAATGTTTTCCCTGTGCTGCGAGTGCATTCCCTCGTGCAAGGCTCTCGTCTCGTTTCGCTTTGCGGTCCTTCTCTGTACCCTTCTTCGCCGGGAGAGGCCCGCCGTCGAAAACAATGTAGGGCTCGATATGATGGTGCCTCAGGAGTCGGACACGATGCATCGCGTAGTCAACATATCTGGTCAAGAAATATATTAGTAAATGGACGAGGGATCCCACGTCAAGTGAAAGGGGAAAAGGTAGACATTATAGAAGCAGTTTAATACTAGTCTCTTCTCGAATACGTGGCTGGCGCTCAGCATAGAATGAGAGCGCCCGCTCACCACCCAGTGTGCAATAACCTCCCACACAACCATCGCAGAGTAGCGCGGGGCTAGAGGTATAAGGATGATGCACGCTCACTTGTGGGTGCTCTTCCCAGTGGCCAACTCGGTGGCACACGCGAAAACTCCTTTGTGAAGCCACACATACGCGTCAACTGCAAGAGACTTGCCCTCGAATTCGGAGAGATGTTTCGTGACTTGAATTGGCTTGAGAGCTGGCAGAAGTCCTGATATCCCCATGTCCGCGGGGGAAGCCTAGACCGTATAATATCGTGTTAAATACGTGATAGGATCTATAGAAGGAAGGGGAACTGAGGACGGAGGATGAGAGCTGAAGGTGTTGAAAGACTGACGGTCCAAGTTGACTGCATAGAGAGGCAACCCTGATTTGGAAAGATAAACAGCGACAGACAACGCGAACGCGTCAGTCACATTTTTGTCACAGTCCTACTGTGACGTTCCAACCAAGTCTTCAACTTGTCCAGCGCCTGTGTCTAGATCTCTTGCAACTGCTCGCTTCTACCGCCTTGTCCTTCCCAACTCTCCATGAATCCTGAAATGTCTAATTATAAAATGGCTTCTAATCTGGTCACAGCGCCGCAGGGTATCACGCTCACAGGCGCTACAACCTGTCTACTTGATTTGATTCAAGAGGAACGTCAGCAGGCGTCAACGGGAGCTCTCCACGGACTGCGACACAAAGAGCATGCATACCGATTTTATGACATGGAATTTCGGGCTAGTTATACTGCAGATACCGAAAGGCTGGCCAATATGCAAGAGGAGTTGGTGATGCTGAGGAAGAAGGTTGCCCAGTGTCAAGACGATTGCAAAGTGGCGGAGGAGATTCAGCGACTTCAGGCAAATGTCCAGATCGTGCAGACAGAATGCGATAGACTGCGTTCTCGGCCGGCTGCGATCCAACATGCTGGTATCGATCCTCAAACACCTGACTCTGGAGGTTATTCGACACACGCAGGTGCTATTGCCGAATCCAAGCGCAGTCTAGAGAGTTTGAGGATTCTGTACCATCCCGTAAATTCAGCTATCGGTTTCGGCCCATGTGGGAGCAACTGTTGGCGGAAATCGAGGTGCAAGAACCTGGATTGTCTACACCTGAGGAATTGCAGGGTAAGCTCAATGGAGTGGCTGAGAAGTTGATCTCGGGCAGAACGTCATTCCAATTCATGGAGCGCCTGATAGTGCACTGCAAAGAGGAGAAGGAAGTACAGACGGGTGAGTATGAGGAACGCATCGCTATGCTGAATGAAAGGTTTGCTTCTCTAGAGCAAACGAAATAAGACATTAGATAAAATCTTCTGGACCTCCTCTCTCAGATTCTTTCAACTCAAATGGGCCTCTTCAGGATTCGTTGGGTAGAAATACAGACATTCCCACATTGTAAGTACGTGTACGTTTATTTTAATACTGATTCGATTGATCCATTTTATCGAGTAGAAACTATAATCAGCCACAGCACTTAGTTTTCTTCGATGGACGCAACATCTCCAATTCTCAGATCAGTGCTGCAACCCTGCTCCTTATGCTTGCTGTTCCCATCTCTACTTCCTTGAAGGCGACGGTGCAGACGACTCATTCCTCTTCCTGTTTCTTGGAATGGTTACGCGCATGCAGGAATTCTATGCAGACTCGTGGCCGACTTTCTTGGAACTTCTCCAGTCGCTTGGACTTTGTGGCAAAATGCATTTGGAGCTCCTGGACCTGCAAGTTTCGTACGTTGGCCATTAATTGCTCTTTTAGATGATCTTCTGAATATACGGAATACACTGCCAGATCTCTTGAAATCGCTTTTACGCAATACTCTATATGACTCACAATAAATGGTCGAATTTTATCCCTGCACTGCTCCAGATTCTTTCTTTAATGTGAAGGATTCTTCGGCGGTTCCTGCCCATACATTCTGTGCTTCGAGGGACTCCATCTCTAATACAACGTACCAGCGGTCCTTGACACACCTGATTGATGTCTGCCTTTTGTGCAAGATTTATTCACAATTTGTTCAAGAAAATTAAATGTTTGTATTCAGCTACTTTTTAGGAAGGCCTGTACCAAATTTCATGCTAATTCAATCCAATCTGACCTCACAATATTGTTGCGAGTTTTCGAGGTGTTTTGATGGAAATTCACTCCTTGACACATCTCGATCCCCCACCAAATTTGGCTGGTGGGAAAATGAAAATGATGCTCTTCTGAGATGAATTTCGAGCTTTCATTTATTTACTTTTTCAAACCTTAACCCTTGGTCTCAATGTTTCACTAAGGTATAGCGGCACATATCGAAAAAAAATCCTGTGAATATAGAGGAACTTCCGGCGATGCTATTTTGCACACCAAAAGCAAGATCAGCCTAAATTCAACATTATTGGATCCAGCAAAGGAATCACAGATTCTAAAATCTTCAAGTTCAACAAGGATGTATATATAGTATATGAGGACATATGTGCAAATTTTCTAAGGATTTGATTAAGATTTGAGGTCAGGAGGTCGAGTGTGTCAAGGAGTGAAGGTGTGTCAAGATCTGCCGGTACACTGTAGCAGATATCGTCATGTCGGTCTGAAATAGCCGGTGTCTCGTTATTATTGCATTCAAGGTACATGGATCTAACTCAAGCAATAGGTAATAAACTGTTGGGTGTGCACATCGGATGAAAATCTCATTCCTATCCGATTCTTGCAAATTCAAGAACACGCCCTACGGGTGGTCGCGGAATATTTTTGGTGCATATTCCGCAGTTAAGATAAAATAATACATATATACCGACAGGGCTTTAGCGAAGAATACAAGTAGTATCTAACTTTAAGGTCGCCGCCGTGAATCTGCGACTGGATCGCCCTCTACTA
>JASFDH010001678.1:0-13649 GCA_036937195.1 Nidularia pulvinata
CGTGCGAGTCTTCAGCCCAGAACTTAATCGCGATGGCGCTCGCGCTCCCACCGCGCGCCCCATTGTCTCGGATGACACGACACACTTCTGAATCACCGAGTTTCGTCCACTTCCCGCCCTCTGACATCCGACCCTTGGCGATCTGCCCACGAAATAGCCCGCCTGAAACAGTGATCACTCTCCCCAACCTGCGCTCCTGTCGTGCATGACTTGTGCCCGAGTCGACACCTGTTTCATGAGTCTGTTTCTCTCAGAACTTAGAAGGAGATTTTCTCGCTCTCGGAAGGAGAATTCTGTCCCTACACTCGGAAGGAGGGTAACATTAACCGTGGGCACGCGCGTCAACTCACTTCTACGTCAATGCAGGGTGTCGAATCTTGGCTGATTCGAAGAGAAGAGCATACCGGCGTTCGCAGTGAACGTGAACGGTCCGATAGCCCTTTGATTCGAACGCTGTGGCGTTGCTACCCTCAGCATGGATAATGAATTCACCCACTCGAGAAGAAAATGTGATGCTGACCCCCATGCGGCGAGCATCCCTGATCTATCCCACAGCCAGCCGATACTGTTGTTCTGTGGGTGTACACCATTCACGACGAAGACACCTCGTCCACCCGCCACAAGGACGTCCTATCGCCATCTTTCATTCTCCACCCTCGAAGCAAATCCTGCGAATCTCCACCAAGAACCATAGCCCCAGAACCTGATCTCGAGGCCGTAAGTAGTCCCTCTACGCTGGGTCCTTGCACGTCTCGGTGGCTCGAACAATCACCTCTTCCTCCGTTACACGTTCTCGCCTTCGCGTATTCTATTCAAATTCTATTGCGTGTAGCACACGTCTACGTTACGAAAGACCCTTTCTCGGAGGGAGAATGTTGTTATACTATGGGTGTGCCCGCCGATCCACCACCGCACTGATTGAGTGCCAACTTTCGATTCAGACAGACAAGTGAACGGCCATGCTAGCGTTGACGAGGAACGTACGCGTTGATCTTCCGGCCGGTAATTTTTAGTCAAAACCCTGACTCTATTGTCGGCGGCACAGAAACCACAGCAACAACCATACCCTGTTACAGCTCTGTGAATTCTGCGTTGTCGAGAGGTTAATCCCAGAACCTGATCCGAGGCTGTGAGCAATCCCTCTACGCCGGGTCCTTGCACGTCTCAGTGGCTCGGATGGTCGCTTCTTCTCCGTTACACGCCCTTAGCTTCGCTTCTGAGACGCGTACTCACTCTATTGCGCGTTCCCCGAACCTCGGCCCAACTTCCCGTCTATCATTCAACCAGGTCGTGCGAATATCCCACCCGAAGAAGCGTGATGCCAAGCTATCCCACAGGCGGCGTATACTGTCATCTCGTGAGTATCGCCGCTCGTGACGAGAACGTCCTTCTCTACATCCGTATTCGAGTAGTCCATCGAGCCCGTACTGTGTACTTGCCCAAGCCTGATGTTTTTCTTTTCTACAGGCGATTGCTAGTAACGTCAAAACACAGCAGAGATAGCATTTGATTACTATAGGCCTGTGAACCTTCTACCGAGACCGTGGTGTCGAAGACCGTGAGCAATCCCACCTCAAGCAATAGCCTCTTCTTCCGTTGCACGCTCCTGCCTTCGCTTCAGAGACGTGTACTCTATTGCGCGTTGCTCGCGCCTCGAAGTAAGGTCTGTTTTATGAGTCATCTATCGTGTCTTCTGCGGAGGGAGGGGTGTTAGACCGTGGGTACGCCCGTCGGCTCAGTATTGCGTCAAGACAGAACGTCCATTCAGACGGAATCGTAGCGTTGGTGGTGAACGTTGCTGATGAGCCTCATTAGCTCTTGATTAGAGCTCTGGCATTAGTATCACCGGCTCGGCTAATGAATACTTTTCTCAAATAAAAAAATCCCACCATTGGCCAACCAAAACCTGCGAATATCCCACCAAAAACACGGTGCCGACTCACGCCGTAATCTATCCCACAGCCAGCAAATATTATCGTACCGTGGGTGCACATATCTTGTTGTGAGGATGTCCTCCCGCTACCTCCTTGCTCGAGCTTTACCTTCAAGCGCCCACCATACGTACCTCCACCCAGCATCTCCTCCAAGCCCTTTTTCCTTCAACCACAGAACGCAAAATTAAATGAAGAAAGTCTATCCCTCCATGCATTGACAGCCTTGCGAATACTCCCTCTGAGAACATGATGCCGAGGCCCGTAATCCCACCATATCTGGATACACGCTTTCGACAATTGCCAGGCTTGCCTTCGGCTCTCGGGCTCGATCGTGATCACAACCTAAAAAAAAACCTGCCAACCCGGTACATTCGTTATGTGCTTTAAGCACTTTTTTCACCAAGAGAGCTGTCAAGTGAACTACTAGGATTAACGATATTATATTGCTGCTTGACGCGCCGCAGCACCCTGGGTGTCGTTTTCTTTCGTAGTTTCGCGATTGGACGCGTTCCTGCCAATGATGAGGGCGGAATATTGCACGCTTTTCGATAATAAACAAGAACGCCGCTGTCACCGCTGTTCCCGCTCACAACTTGGGAGAGCATACACGCATTTCTTCTATTTATTCTATTCTGTTTCCAAACCCTTATCGCCGTGAGCCTTTCCTCCAGCCCAAACCACAGTCTACCAGCCTGCCCCTCTTCCGCAGTTAATGCCAAGGCCTTAATCTCGCTCCTCCCCCCTCCCCCTTTGCTATACTATCGCACACTCCGTCTAGTTTCCCCCCGGTATCTGATAAACCGGAGCCTCAACCACTGCGGGGTACCTAGACAATTCAAACATTCAATATTCCTCTCCTACCCCCCGCAGGCAAGGCGAGCGCCCACCCAACCTAAAACTGCTCATTTTCCAACACGGGGGAAATGCCAAGCCTGGATGTCTCCCGCGCCTCAGCAGGCATATTTAACCTCTCGGGTCAGACTCTACTTTCTTGTCCTGGCTTGGGTGCTTGGGTGCTTGTCCCACTACCGCGACATGACGTTGCGCCGTCAAGCGGAACTGGAGTGATGCCTTCCCGTCGCCGTCCTCCTCGTTATGACCCCTGACCGACGCAGGCGCGCGTGACCACTTCTCCGTCCCTCCCGTCGTGCTGGAGACAAGAATATACCACCACTGGCTGTACTCGTGACCGCCTCCCTCCGCCCCCGCCGCGGATATTGCATATTTGGACGGGGAAAAGGCACTCGCGGAGTACACTGTCCTCCGAGTCCGTGTTCCTATTTCTCCCTCCCTCCCACTGAAAGTCGCCGGTCCTTCGAAGGTCTAATTTGGCGCATATCTCAATCACTGCATCGGCCTGAGCAATCTGCCGCTTGGGCTTCTAGTGTGCAATCTACCCCGCCGCATCTAGCATCTATCTATCTATCATGATTCACGTACGTATCGTGCCTTCCCTTCCTTCCCTTCCTGCCTCCTTCCTAAAAATACGCAGGAGGGCTGAGGGGAATGAGCAGGATGGGAGGGCTCGTGACACGCCCAAGCACAACACCTTCCAAGGAGGGACTGTCCACACTTTATTACTTCCCCTTCGAGCACCCTTCACCCTCCGTCTTCTGCGGCGTCTTTCTTTCCGCCTTGGTCTTCTGCAATCTGTATCTCAAGGCATGGAGATCGTCAATCGTCGAAAAGTAAAAATACGCAGGTACCTCCCTCCTGATTACGATTCATTTTACCTGAATTGGTGACAGCCAAGGCACCTTCCCTTCCGTCAAGTCAAGATTCGAGAAGAAGATGGGGCTTACTGCCGCCGCACAACAAACACATACGTACGTATGCTTGTTCGTTGTTCGTCTTCCCTCCCCCCCACCCCCCTGGTTTTTAGTGAATCAGGATCGCGGTTACATATTAGCCACCTACCCTCCCGCCGGCCGCTGTGTTTGTTTTTGTTCGTTGTCGAAATTGCCGGGGCGTTCTTCTGGGAATGCTTCCCCATTAAGTACGTTAATTATGGACGGTAGCATGGTGCTCTCTGTGACAGGATCCTGTATGTGGGACCCCGATAGAGAGAGGGGAGGCTCAGCAACATCCTATTCTTCGCTGTGGTAGCGGACGTCTACCCCTGGACCCTAAATGGAACCCTCCGAAGCGCAGGGCAAATTACCCCGCGCGCCCCGCTGGGATGACGTTGCTTGAACCTAGAAGGCGCTGGACGACAATAAACGATAATCTTCTGAGGCTTGAGCGGCTACCTACCCTAACCAGAAAAATATAACCCCTATCACGCCAACACCAAGGATTCGGCACGCCAGCAGTACGGGGCGTAAGTACCCTGCGTTCGGGCACCTCTCGACGAGTGCGTTGGGCGGATCTCATGGTCGTGATTGACTATTAGGCTGGACTCGAGAGGTCGGACAGCGATGTCACGGAGAGGAGACGATCATTCGCCTAATCTGCCTGCCATACTTGAACTTGCGGATGCTTGCGGATCATGGAGGATCGACAGGGCTCGCTCGGAGTGGTTTAGGGCGATTCCCAACATATTATCGCCAAGCACAGAAGGACTTAGCGACTAAATCACCGAAATACTTGTGCCTTCGAGTCCGAATCGTCGCTCCTTACACCGACGATGACGTTATCCCTTGTTGCAACTCGTTCCGAACGCGATTGATGTCCGTGCTGGGATAGCCTTGGCTTCTTGATGCGCTGACCTTCTGAGCTTCTTTCTAGCGGCGCTGATAGCTAAAATGGGTGTATATCTTCCGTCCTTCTAATATGTTGTGACTGTTGAACTGCGCAGCGTACACTTGTGATGTCATTCATCGAGCGCCCCTAGGGCATTGCCACTAGCGCCAGTACACTGGCGGCAGAAATATTGCACTCGTCGGGGATGGAAGCCGGTATCGATAGCATGCGTTGTGTACTACGCCTCTGCATCAGCAGGTCTCACAGACCGAAGGTGGATCTCTAGTCACTCCATCGCTCGTCCTCGGTATATCAACCTTCTGTCGGAGTTTCTTGCCTTTGGAAACTGCTCAAGTCTTATAAGATGGCTTGGGAAAGCTAAAGGTGTCTATATGTATGTGGACCATGGGTTGGCGCGGCCTTGAGGTTGTTCTGTTACGAGTGATCCCTTCACCTCAGTTCTGCCACGATGGCAGTCCAGCGAAGGTGTCCTGGGCGTACAGACCGCGAGTCCGAGACGCTCTATCAAATCGTGGGACCGGAATATCCGCACCCCGCATGCATTCATTTCCAGCTCTCACCCTTTTTTCATAATCATTTATAACTCTCGTAACATCTCGGGGACTTTACGGAGGATCTTTGTCTATTGGCAAGAAATCTGGATATCCTGAAATGCGTGTTCGTGGTATCTCTTCTGTCTAGAGCTGCCGCCAGTTACAACTCATTCTAGTATCTGCGCACCCGTCCACACTGTTCCCACTGGATCCAGCGAGACGCTCTCACTAGCGTGTCTTTCATCTGTGTCCCCGCATCGCTATGAATGACGTGTGAAGCCATCTTTCAGTCGCTATACTCCAACGGACACTGACTCTTATTATTGTGATATCGCTTAAAAGTGTACCGCAGTCGACATAGCCCTCAGTCGCTCTTTCTCTCTTGTGTCATGCCGCTCAAATTATTATTCTGGAAGTGCGCTTCGCGAGATGAGTCTCAAATGTAATATGCGCTGTCCAAAACAGGCTTGACAGTTCTATCTGTTGATATTTCTCATCTTGTGTGTTACTACTAGGGATTGCTCCCAATCTTGGCACTTGATGGTCTGTCACTCCTGGGATGTCAATTGATTCAAGGCTCGAATTTCTTCTGCATATTCTACCTTCTAATTCATTACCGCCTAACATGCACCGTAACATCGGGAAATATGGCTTGAGACAACGCTTACGGCTGCATAGCATACTGACACATTATCATTGTGTCACTGCTAGAGAAGCTTCATTGACCAAGTCTGACTCTTCCGTCAACGGAAGTGAATGTCCGTGTTCCTGTTCTCGTGGTTTTCTGGGGGTACTTTTCTTTTCTAGTTCTTCCCAGGGCATGCGCGGTTCTCGATTTCTCCGCAGAAGCGCAGTAACTGAGAAAAGACATGGTCGGTCCAGTGCGTATCGCTGTGCCGCAAGGAGGTCGTCATACAATGCGCATCCGAGTCGGCTATTGCGGATTGATGAGCTTTTTTCTGAGCCATTGATACATAGCAGCAATCTACACATCAGTGGCACTCCCTCACGAGCAAGCAGAGTGAGTTATCTCTCAAACTGCGTGGCGGTGCCGTTTTGTGTTTCTCGAGGTTCTCACCCACACCGACCAATCCTATGCACGGGTTGACATACGATGACCGCCGATTGGAGTACTGCGGTCTCATTGTCTGCTTTTTCAGGTTCCCATCTTTCTTCGTTTTTGGACTGCAAGCTTTGACGATTGAGATTTCTAGTCGGTGCTCCTACCGCTTGCGCAGCGACTTAAGCCCGTGTTGTGTGAAGTTAAGATTTCGGTTCTTAATCTTGACAAGCATCGAGCACACCATAATCCTCGAGGGTGTCCTGACGACACTTGTCGGCTGACCTTGCAAGCGCAAGCCCTCGCTCGTGCATGAAAGGCCCCGAGCCAATGACGTTACTTGATTCGACCTTGGCGTCCTGTGGGTGGGCATTTTTAGGCATTTTTCACACTCGCATGGAGGTATTGTCGACTTGTCGAGAATACTCTTACCGGCCAAACTATCCCATTTCTAAATAGGCAAAACTGAGCGTCAGGTTTGGGATCGAGTTTTGAGCATGGATCAAATCGTGCGTGCTGATTTTCTTTCACCTTACGAGCTGCTCAGATGCTCTTGAGTGATTATTTCAAATTTATTTCCTTTCAGATGAAAACCTAACACTGCATTCAAGACATTACGACTGTCTCTTCTTTGCTAACGATGTATGATATACCCATCCGATATCATAGGTGCGTGTGTGGTACTAATATCTAATTTCGTTCCTACCATTCTACGCTTTCATATCATCATATGATTGTAGGCGATCCACAACATTCATGGCAATTCATGTATCGGAACTCGAATTGATGAATTGATGGTGTGAAGCCATGGTATGCGTCGATATACTTAACGAGATCTAACAGCTTTTCCGTGAGTGTCAAACTCCTTCTCATTTTAGAAATTGCGATATGCATGTTGCAGCGAGCCTATAAATGATACCGCAAAGATACGAACAGCAGAGAAGGTGTAAAGTCCTTTCGACCTGGTACAATCTCTTCGGCTGTATCGAGCTTAGTCTTTCGCTTGTTCTGGTATCTTCCCGAAAATGTAACGTTCTCTCCAACTGGTGGGAATGTCTTCATTAGGGCTGCGATTCAACATAAGCTTCTAATCGGGCTTCCTTTTTCCCAGAACCACGCGAGACATTTACACGTCTCTCGAGCATCGTATCTACTTCCCTCGCCATATCTCTTTGATATCGCTCTATGCAAGAGGCAGTGGTTCTTGAGCTGCCGACCATCTGCGCTAGACGCGGACGGGTATGCTCACATTTTAATAGGTCGGTTGCCTTAATCAGTCACGCCCCGGCGTTTCCGCATAACAGTCAAAATCCCTTGGTGTCTTCTGGCAAAGATCACGTAAGGACTACGCAAGTATATTTATATTTGAACTTCAATCGTGCTGCAATACTTAATTTAGCAAAATGCTACTGAGTCTAACCTGTATAACCATACTTGTGAAGATGTACTTTATTTAAGTGTCTAGTAAAGCTTTCATCGCAGTAATGGAGGCAACACATCGTTCATCTAAGTCCTTTCCTTAAATTTTTTACGTTTACTTCTTTCAATTTAATTCGCACATCGTTACTGATTTCCTTCCAGTTTGCGCTTGTAGTTTTGTTCATTGAATGTTATTTCGATACCGGGATATTTACCTTGTTCGGACTACCTACCTGGCTTCAGTTTTGAAGACAGGATATATTTTCTTTCCGCATTCTATTGTTTGTACCTTGTGCAGCCAGATTTCTCCCGATGCAGGGTGGTATAATTCCGAGATTATCTTGACTCCGATGTTAAATTTGCATGCTCCATAAGCGTGGCGAAGTACGCATGGTCATGTACCATGGATTCCGTGTAAGTTTAGGAATACCAGAACAGTTTCCCGGAGGCGGGTTATTTTATGACGGCAGCCATGAAAAAGCGACTCGTTCACACCAGCGTGGGGGATCCGACTCTTGTTCCAGTTACCGTCACCTTTAAATTCCCTACCGTATTCAGCTTTTGTAGAACATTGGAGACGGCTGTGCTATATCAATAACCGCAGTCGCTCCTTCCGTATGCCGGTTTAAAATGTGTTTGTAGAATCTAGTTCACTGGAATAAAGGAAAATAGTGATAGAAATTGAGGCTCTAGTGGCCCTGATGCTTAGGGATGGCACACATGAGAAGGACTCGCCTCTATTGCATTTTCGGTTAAACGGTAACCTGACAAACTTAGGAGAGTACTAATAATGGGAAAGCATATGGAGCAGCTGCCGATAACGCATTTGTGGGATAGGAGATGTCGCCAGATACCTGACGCCACTGGGAAGAAGCGATAGAAGAAATGAAAGCGTATGCAGAAAAATACGGAGAGCTCACCGAAGTTGAATTTTCTGGGACCAACAAGATCCATCACAAGAGAAATTGAGCTAAGGAATAGAAGTCCAATGTAATGGCTTGAATAATTGTAACAGAAACCAGAAACGACGTACTAAAGTGGACAGCTAGAGAAGAGGCTCACTGACTAAAGGTTAATTAAAGCTCCAGCAAAGCTAATGACTTGTGATCACTGCATCTCCAGAAACATTCAAAGACTGCTTGGATGTGAACGACTGGTTCATTGCAGGGAAAGTGATGCGTGTCAATCGCACCTTCAAGGTCGTTTCTGGTCCACATGGTCGAAACCAGCTTGCAAAGCACGGGTCTGTATGGGTTCATTACAACATCATCCAAGAGTCCCTTCTAATTCCTTGGGTTAGAATACCGAAGTTTGCCTAGCGTTGGCAAATTCTACCGTTCCCAATTGTGCTTATCGCTGAACGGGCGCCTTGGTAAACCTATCCAGTGGTTTGGGCTCGTAGTCCTGCAGGAACCAAGGTTTTTGTCCGTCATCACATTGCAGCAGCTTCTGGAGCTGTATATTAATTACCACTGTGACTTCAATATTCGACCCTTGATTCTTCAACTTATAGATGGTAATTTTCGCTTCTCTATGTTGAATACTACAAGGAATTTGTCCCAGCAACCCGAAAATATATTAATGAAGTTAGCAAAGGTGCCTAGATAAATATAGCATTACACAGTGCACATACCGGCCACAACGTTAGGAGCAAGCTCAGCGAGTTCTCTATCACACTAGATAGTTCGGCCCCCGAAGAATTCGAAGCATCGAGAGTTCGCCGTTTGAGATTGAGCTAAATGACCTCGCCTGCTGAGCATATGTATCTTGATCGCATTCATAATAATATTGCATCATTGGACAGACGCCTTGGGCCTACGGCATCTTGTCCACCAAACATGAAATTTTCGTATAGACTACGCAATGCACAGTTGGCCGAGGCCGCGTTTGCAAAGCCGCGTGAGAAGCCGCTGCACCCCAACCGCCGAGGAGAGATCCTGATTCCTCAAGCTGACCGAAAAAGTGAATCGCTATCAGCGCACATGAAGATAGCAAGACTTTGATTGACACCTACTCGGGAAAGGTGATGTCCAGAAAGGGTAGGAACTGCATGGCATTTTTCACCGATGCCTCGTAGATTAAATATGAACGATATGCCTTTCGTACTATCTCGCTTTTCTATCGGAAATCTCGTAACGACATTCCCAGAAAATAGCAAGACACGAGGCTTTAGAGGAGCGAAAACCTGAGCACAGTCGTCCATGCCGTAAACTTGACTCCACCAAAAAGGAAGGATACGATAGTATGTGTGTGGCCTTGCTTGGTTCGGAAGCTCGAACTGACAAGAAGCTGCTTAAGCACATGTATGTTACCGTGAACTGGGAATTTCCCTCCACAACAGTGGATATGCATGTGTATCAAAAAATCGTGCTGGAGTGTAAGTATCCATTACAATCAGGAAGACACGGTGATAGCAAACATACGCTCCAAGGGCCGATCATGACTGATGACGATGAAGACAGTCTGTTTTGTAAAATAAGCAACTTCAAAAAGTTCAAGAAGAAAACTAACTTGTTTGTTGTAAGGGCCATTATCGAGATATGCCTATCTTTTTTTTATCGAGCGGAGTGGGCGAGTTAACTGAAATCGATGGTTTAATTTGGACAAAGAAGATCCTCAACTCATTCAGTGGCAGTAAACCATAAGCTTCGATTTTGAGAAGGTAGGTTTGAGGGTGCGCTAAATTACCGGATAATGGAGATCAGGCGGTACTAATCAGATAAAGAATTAGAGAATAAAGAAAATACCTGGTTACGAACGCGGGTCCGAATACAAGACGGTAATCGCGAGAAAAGCGTGACGACGATGGACGGGTCGCCTTGTAAAAAGTAGGCGAGGAGATAACGTCGTTCCTTCTTGAGCTCTGTCGCGAGAACCTCCAATAGTATTTCGTGAGTGTTTTCGCGTTCACTAGTCATAGATGACTTGAGGTGGGAGTGCGAAATATCATCCTTCTGATAAGTTGGGCATTTCTCTCTGGTTGGACGGCGGAGTTGAAATAAACTAATGAGCAGTGAGAGTGCACGAATGTGGGTGCGGGTTGAAGTTACCGCCTCAAGAACTTGATAATAGTGCTGTACCTCTTTTTTTTTGAACCGACGGCGGTGTCATCAATGGTGGACATCACTAGATGTCACTTGGTAACTGCTATAATTGAATCTTTGTTGAGGACAGTGATCCATGGATCATCAAATGAGCTCACCACTAAGTAGGACAGTTGGGAGGATCCCGACCAAATGGTTATAGTCGCATGCTGCTGTCATTCTTTGAACATTGGGGATATGCATGACGACAGAACTTTGCGAGTCTATCTCCTGCCATAATGCTTAACAGTGCTGTATTCAGCCCAATAAAAACTCACGAAGTAGAGCGACCAATCAACAAGAGCACTACCTGGTGCCAACAGAACATCTAATGACAAGGAATCGTGCGAGCGACTAGAGGATTACGGAATAGAAGATATCTGAGATCAAGTCACGGGAGTTGCGTGGAAGTCCCGACTACTGGGTGATTGCGGGGTATGGTGCCCGGACCATAATCGCGGAGATTGAACGGTTGAAGTGAAAATTTAGAATAAGCCCTCAGTCCACAGGAGCCCATTGCTGTGGTCTATAAGGCTCTCCTAGGCAGGTTACTTAACAATGGCTGAATGGTAGTAGCAAGCATCTCCGTTCTCATGAGCCGCCATATCAGGGACTGGAAGCAATCTAAAGCGGTATATTGAAGGTCCTATGACTCGATTTTATTCCTATAGAGAACATTCAATGAGAAGCCATCGAGAACTGCTTATGTCCTGAACGAGATCTACGCCAATGAATTATTGTGGCAGTCCCAAGTATGCTCGAGCACACATGATATATCTATGCAGAATCCATCAGTGTCGACGTCGGAGACCTGTTTTGATAATGTCAGAGAGATGTCACTAATTGCGACTCGGAGGTAGCATCTACGGTGGATCATCGCGAGTCTAGTGGTTATCTTTGGGTAACATCCCAGCTTGCGAAATTTTTGACATGTTAACGGTGGGCTCTCCGCATACGGGCCGTACGTGTAGGTGCACCGTGCGGTCGAGGTATGGTTGAAATGACGATCGTGGAGAAACAGGTTTATTTTCCCTTGTTCTGCTATGAAAAATAACGCCGTTAGCAACAATGTCCATTTGGCTCCTCGGGATATGAATCAGCGCCGAGCCTATTTTCAAGGTGGATGAATCAAAGGTCGAGGGAATAACTGAAAATCGTCATATCAGTTATTAAGGTCAACATATTTCCATTTCGCTGCTTACTTGCCGGGGCCGTTTGAGGACAGAGGACTGAACATCGCCACATGTTTACCATGTCGATTGTACCTAAGATACTGTCGAAAGACGCTGTGCACGCGGGTCGGACCATCGTATAGGGGTGTAAGCACAGTTATCCTTCGAGCCAAAAACGACAAGCCGGGCGCATAGGACGGTTCCAAACTCTCGTATTGATCTCAGGAAATAAGCCGAGAGCAGCGTCTGTCTAATAATAGACGACTCACATATGTCATATTTTTGAAGTTGCGCCAACAGGTGCGAACCCAGTGCGCTGGGTGGCTGGAGACAAAAGAGGCAGCATGGCGTCCGTATAGGAGAATCATGATAAAGGTACCGTTTTTTGAGCAGAATATAGTGAAGATCGTCCCGAGATAGCGGACGACGAGAGACATGAGATGAATTTCGGGTTGAATACGAAGCTACTTTGCTCTGTGGTATGCAGCTTCGATGTTCGAAGCGGGGGCTGTTCCTGGATGAGTTTGTTGGTTAGGACGTGTCATATCCAGCGAAAAATTAGGCTGGCCATGAGCGCGATTAGATGGTTGGAGTAACTGAGGAAAAACTATCGACAGGCTGAGCATCTAATCAGAACGGCATGGTGTGGTGGGAGAAAGGTGCCGCCGCTGTGAGACGGGAGAGGGAATTGGCCGTGGTGAGGCGGGCGACAGCGAGCTCAACAGCCCCGATATCGAGAGGAGGTCGATGTCGACGACGACGACAAGGTGCTTTTTACCCCACTTGATGATCGATCCGGCTGAGTTACAATGGGTGCAGTTGGCACATGACTCAGCGTTCATTCTCTTTTCATCGACGCCTCCGACATATCACAACAGTTGGCGGCGCATTCCTCAAACTCAAGTGTGGGTCTTCTCACAATCGTTTGAGCTGCCATCGTGTTATCAAGATTCTATCGATAGCCTCCGAATCTTCCTTCCTTACCCGTGGAATATTCTCACTGAAAGTGGAATCTCTCTGCTTTTCAGATATCTTGTCTTTTGCTTCTCTTGATTCACAGCTCGAACTAAACTTGGGTTCTCTGTTCACAACTCCTCCTCCTCTGCACCACGCGCTCGTAGAAAGTCCCTCGGCCATCCCATCAAAGGGGGCCAATCTACCATACACGTGAGTCAACGCGTTTCTTGTTTTAAAGCTTTCTGCGGGTATCCTGGATCTCTGGCTGCTTTAAGCATCCTTTTACGCCAAGAGCCATCCATCAACCTGGCTTCCTTCGATTACCAGCGTCTTTCGGGCTACCCTAGTCGTGGTACAATGTCGCCGTCACCTTTTGCCTATTCGCCCTACTACGCCCCCCCTCCTCCTCCATCACAACACTTTACATCACTCCCGTATCCTGAGCACTTACATATTCCCCACCACCAGGACTACGCCATGTCGCACCACGACCAGTCAATGTCCCAGTCGATGCAGCCGCCCCCGTCGCCGTCGATCCCGATCGACCCGGCTCTTGCACTTTACCCGCCCTACTACTCCAGCTACCAGCAGCAGCCCCAGCATCTTCCCCAGCACCTCTCTCTCCCGCCAAATTACTCCTCGCCGTCATCCCAAGGCTCCGATACAATCGGAACACCCCCGACGGAACACATGTACCCGTCCTCCTCCAACCTGAACGGAAAACGCCCGGCGTCGTCGATTTCCAACGCGACGAGCGACAGCAGGAAGAAAGCACGGAAGGGCGATGA
>JASFDH010001679.1:0-13648 GCA_036937195.1 Nidularia pulvinata
AATTTGAGTGAATAATTAAGAAATCTAATGCTATCAATTGTTAAGTTAAATGAAAGTGAAAGTTTCAGTAATATACACCATGGATGCTGACCTATAACCTCACCAATTTAGGTTTGAATAACTAGTGAATAATATTAAAATAAATTTGCCCTATATCTACTGGATATCTCTTGGATTAATTTAAAATGTAATCTACAATAAATTTGATATTTATCTGCCAGATGTATTTTAAATAAATCCTCAATATAGCCATTGTAGATATCATGAACAAATTTACAATAGGATCAACATTAATGCTCCAGATTAGACAGTGAATATAACATAATTAAATACACTAAATATAGTTGCAATGTATTCCTTATTAATCCACCAGATACATTGTGGATTTATTGATTCATGTGATTTCCATGCGACCTATAATCACTGTTATCTCCTCAGTTGGTCATATACTCATATATGCATGTGATGCTGATGTGTTGAAACATGCTGGAATCCTGAATGCCTTACAGCTAATTAAAGGACAATAGACCACTTCAGTTTTTTTGTGTTCACTGCCTTTGTTCAATTTTGGAGCAGGGGACAAATAGTACCAAACCAAATGCAAAAATTGCAGCAGCACTATGGGCATGCCTCTGGAGTAGGTGCACTGCCTCTGCTGTACTAAGTAGAGCCACTGCTGCCTATGTTTAATTTACAATTAATACTCCTTTCACCTTCAAAATAATAATAATAATGATAATAGATGCTAGCACTACAATTAGCTACAAATGTAGTGTTAACTTGCATACAGCAAAGGCTAGTACTGCCTGGTAGATGTGCTTCCCTGGTCCAACTGAGAAGATAATGGTGGTTATAGGTCACATGGAAATCACATGAATCAATAAATCCACAATGTATCTGGTGGATTAATAAGGAATACATTGCAACTATATCCAATGAATTTATTCATGTTATATTCACTATCTAATCTGAAGCATTAATGTTGATCCTATTACTAATTTGTTCTTGATTTCTATGATGGCTATATTGAGGATTTATTTAAAATAAATCTGGTAGATAAATATCAAATTTATTGTTGGCCTTATTTTAAATTAATCCAGGAGATATCTGCTAGATGTAGGGTGAATTTATTTTAATATTATTCACTGTTTATTTGAACCTAAATCAGTGGGATTATAGGGCAGTGTCTGCAGTGATACATAAAAAAGTGTGTACATAAGCCTACTAATACCTGCTACCATTGAAAAAAGGCATATATTTCTGGTGTTGGAGGGGAATTTGATAAGGCATTATAATACTTTACAATCATTGCAAAACTGATCAAAATTGTCATAAAATCAAAATCTTTGACCTCTGAACATTTTAAAAATACTTGCTCTCCTTCCAAATTTCACAAACACTACTGTGTCAGATATTACATTAAATATTGATATGTAATAAATGTATTTATGATACCAATTATTTTTCAGCTAAAGGTATATCTGTCTATGTAAACCTAAACCCATTTTTCCTTGTTTTCCTGATGTAAATAAAACAAAAATAGAAATAGACACACATCAAAAGACCGAAAGATGAAAGGAGAAATAACCTAATTTCACAGTGGTCACAGAAGCTCACACATATCACTGTATGTTCCTTTAAGATTGCTCTATGCCCAGTAACCTGGTATTTTGATTGTAGAATGAGAGTAGTCATAGGCACTCAGGTACTCTGTTCTCTGAAAATTTATGAGACCCCATCTATATCAGTTCTGTATTTGACTGTCAACCAAGTAACTAATGACTAATGTAGTTCAGAGGGAAAGGAGAGGCTCTGGAGATATCATTAAGACCCACTTCCTGAGGTGTGGGTGCCTCTGCATGGTGAAAATTGGAGCATCACCTGGTCAAAAGTTTAATGACAGTGTGATCAACAATTTAATAGAAGTAGGAAATAATGTAACACATCTTTGAACAAAGAAACCTTTTTTCTCTTTTATTATTCAGAGATCAGGTGCCCTGTTCCCTTGTTATTTATTCATAGACCCCCAAGTGATTGATTCAGAGGGAGATGCCCCAGAGAAGCTTGTGTGTGGCTCTGTATTTTTTATTCTTGGTGCAGTGTATTTTGAAGGCTGTACATTACTGCATGGTGAGAGTGCCATGCACTGCCAGGAGTGGGAGACATGATATAGCTCAAGGAGCTTTTGCTGTTGATGGCATGTCCTGTTATCAGGCAGTGCAATGCTCAGGATCTCTCTGAAATTCATATTTTGCAAGGGAATTGTATGTAAGATAGCAAATTTATAAAGCTGAAAGTGTAATTTGATACGGCAGATCGTAGAGATGATAGAAGTAAATGCGGCGTAGGAACTTTGCTCAAGTAGCACTGCTCCCATCGGTACTCGTAGCAGAAACTTTGCAAGACATTTCCCTTCGCGTTAACGCTGTCATGTTTCAAATTTCTACGATTTTTGAAATACAAATGTTTTTCAAAGGGAATAATTGAACCTTTCAATCAGTGTATTGACATTGCATAAAGTTGACTCTGTGGCCAATCTGTTCAAGTTGACACAAGCATGGAATACATCTAATCGATTATCTAACTCAGACTCTTAAATTCATGTCAAAGCACTGAAATAAATCCGATATGAAGCTATATAAGCGTCTTGAAATTATGATCTCCCGAGTGCATTCTCTGTCCATCTGGGTAAAAGTAAGGTGGAAAGATAGACAGGATCTCCGCAGTTGGGATTGTATATGGATGATATGCTGTATCGAAATACGTTTGCTTCACGAGGCTGTATATTTTCCGGGAATCGTGAGAAGGATAGAGACATCGAAGGAATCTAAATGGGTTCGGTGAAGAGAGCATATGGATGGAAGCGCGAAACTATTTTTATGGGATGCATAGGTCATCGACAGAAGGGGGCGAAGACAGCTATTTCTTGAACCCAAGAAGCAACTGACATTAGATGTATCTGATCCTCGATGACTACACATGATGCAGACGCGGCCCTCGGTAATTGTGACAAATTACGTATCATTCGGGCTCGAACTACAATACGGCACCCTCATCCCATTCTATATAAGACATTGTGCATTTTCAATTTCAATCTCGGTGCGCCCTCGTGGTTCAGTCAGCGCTTTGACAATGTGAGTAAAACTTTTGGGTGTAGGAGATGTTTGTGAATAGCTTCCTTCAATTCCAGGCACAGAAGACTGCAGTGAGCAAAAAAATTCCAATCAACAATTATATATACGAGTATATTCGCCGTAGTATCACAACTCGTACGTAATGTGTATCGGTAACTCCGAAATCTAAGCAATCCCCCTTGCTCCAGAGGCCAACAGCAATTTTTTCACCTTGTCATATCCTTTCTTTTCTGCCCAAACAAGTGCCGTCTCTCCATTACTGTTTGTTGCGTTGACCTCGATTCCATTGCGGGTAAAAAGCGATTCGACCACTTCTTCAAGACCATCCTTTGCTGCTAACATAAGTGCTGTATTTCCGTCCTCATCCTTCTCATTGACATTGGTTCTGTCGGAGGCGAGCAATAATTTGGCTATAGCTTCTTTACCCTGCTTTACTGCCGAGATGAGCACTGTACCCTCGCCTCGATACTTCTTGTTTACATTGATTTTATCGCAGGTGAGCAGCAACTTGACCAATGATTCACGACCCAGCGCTGTTGCCCACATGAGCATTGTCATATTTTCGTCGTCATCCTCGTTATCGATCTCAATTCCATCACATTCGAGCAACAATTGGATCACGGCTTCACACCCCATTAGTACAGCGAACAGAAGTGCTGTGTTCCCGTGACTATTCTTCGCATTGACGTCGATTCTGTTGCAGGAGAGCAATAATTTTACCATTTCTTCATTTCCATTATTTGCTGCACAGATGAGCGCTGTATGTTCATCATCATTCTGCGCGTTCATATCCACTGTATTGAAATTGAGCAGTGACGCCACCACCGCTTCATTGGATGCATTCACTGCGCAAATGAGAGCTGAATCTCCATTTCCATTTTTTGCGTTGACGTCGGTTCCATTGTAGGCCAGCAGCAAGTTGACCACTCTGTCGTGTCCTTTTGTTGCTGAGCAAGTAAGCGCCGTGTGCCCATTGCGATTTTTCGTATTGACATCAATTCCGTCATAGGTGAGCAACAGCTCCACCAACACTTCGTGACCATCCATCGCCGCCCAGATAAGTGCCGTTTCTCCATCATTATTGGTTCCATTGACGTCGATTCTATCGCAGCTGAGAATTAACTTCACCATTCCTTCGCGCCCTGTCACTACCGCCCAGATAAGTATTGTATTTCCGTGACCATCTCTCACTGTGAGATCGATCTCATCATGGGCAAGCAGCAATTTGACCAGTTCTTCTTTACCTGACCGCATTGCCCAAACGAGTGCTACATGCCCATCTCGGTTTTTCGCATTGACGTCGATTGAACCGTGAGCGAGCAGCAGCATCACTACATTTTCGTAACCTATTAGCATTGCAGCGATAAGTGCTGTAAATCCGCCAGTGTTTGCCTGATTGACATCAACCCGGTCGCAGGTGAGAACTGATTTCACCACTTTTTCGTATCCATTGGTCGCTGCCCAAAAAAGCACTGATTGGCCGTCAATGTTCTGCGCGTTGACATCGACTCTATCGATGCTGAGCAGCAATTTAACCACTGCATCTTGCCCTCTCCTTCCTGCAGTAAGGAGCGCTGAATCTCCGTTGTAATCGTCCTTGCAGTTGACATCAAGTTCATCGCAGGTGAGCAAAACTTTGACTACTGCATCAAAGCCTCTCCCTGCTGCCCTGATCAATGCCGTACCTCCGTGGCCATTCTTCGCATTGACATCGAGTCCAGTGCTGTGGAGTAGTACCTCCACTACTGCTCTGTGCCCTCTGTCTGCAGCGTAAATTAGTGCTGTATTGCCCTCCTTGTTCCTCTCATTTATATTCATTCCGTCGCTGTTGACCAGAAGTTCCACGACTTCCTCATGTCCATTTTCAGAAGCCAGATGTAGTAAATTGTGCTCGTAGTTTGAAGTAGCGCCACATCTCCAGCCAGTGCGCTGGAGAACATCCAGAAGTCCGAACCGAGCTGCTATATGCGGCGGATCGAAGTAGTCAAATTCGTCATAATCGTTGCAGGGGTATCGTTCACATCGCAGAATGAATTTGCAGACTGCTTCCGGTGTTCCACAGTTGATGTAGGCAGCATAAGCATGAAGGCCCCAAGTGTTAAATGTGTAGCTAAGAAAAGGTATTTTCTCAAGAGCTTCATTGAAATCTCTTGTGCGAGTATACTGTTTCTCTGTCAAGACTATGTAGTTCAGAGACAGAAAAGAAGTGCAGATTTGGGCGATGAATGAATGCGGGTTCAAAAATTCGCCAGCAACTTGATCTTCAAAGAATTTTTGCGCCGTAAAATCTGATAGAAATACAGTCAACATAAAATAGGTATCACCACCAAATCAAATGCGTACGAATGAGTCTGACAGTCTTACTTTCATTATCCACGGTAATAAGACCACAGCATATAGAGACTAGAAGATCATGATCAACGATGTCATCCAAATCAAATGATTCGCAACCGGTATCCATGGCCAAAGCATGTTGGAGCTCCTCCAGATAAAGTGTTCTCCAAGCATGTGTTATCCAAATAATGGCCCGTTTCGCTCGCAGCTTTACATCGTCATCCTGTGCTTCAATCCGTTCCAATGTACGTGTATACATGTCATTTATACCATTTGGCAGGTCATCCAGAGCTTTTCGAACAGCAGCGACGGTGATCCTATCCTTCAGCATCTCAATATGGAGTGCGGCCAAAAGGAATCTATTTATAATGTGCATCAGTTGACTCCAAGGTTTTATATGTGGATGAACAATATACGTACACTCCATCCGACTTCTTCTGGATATTCAAAAATATTTCTTCCCTTATTTTCTCTTTATTTTTCAAGACTTTCTTTAGTTTTGGAGCCTTTTCAATGCATCGGGAGATGTGCAACTGAAGATCGATGTCTTGAGCCTTTATGTCCACCCGTTCAAAAAAGGGTAGATCTTGAAAAGATACTGAAAAGATATCCAGATATCGTGATGTAACGATGAAAGATTTAGATAAAGATAAGAGTCCTTCAACGAGATCGTATCGATGGTCTTCTGGAAATTCGTCCAAGGCATCCAGTACAAGGTACATTCGACGGAAGCGAGATGCGATGCTAATGAGTGCCTGTTTCAATTGGAGCTCGGTGGGGTCAGTGTTGTCACGAGTGTGAGGCTTATAAAGAGATTCTTTAACGAAATCCAATACGAACTGATGGTCTTCCACCAGCTGCTTCAACAGCGATGCAAAAATACATTTAGGCGTAACCGTCGACGTATCATCATAGCCGTCATAACGGCAGTAGGCGAAGATCAGTGCGCTGTTTTCATCGGAAGGGCACTCCTCCCGAAGATTTTCAATGATGATTGATCTTCTTTTTGCGTTAACGATGCTACTGACTCACAAACAAAATAATTTCCACGTACGCTAGAATGGTCTTCCCAGCGCCCGCTATATTGAAGTGAAATAGGATAGTCATTACAAATTATTCCGTACAGACCCGTACTGTACTGTGAATGACTCACGCATCCCCTCTGCCAGAAGTGTTCTTCCATCTTCAGACTTCCACCGTTGAAACTCATCACTCTCGATAAACCATGCTCCTGTTCCTGGAGTTCTTCTGGCGTAGGTATCGTTCTGCATCGACTTGAAGTTGATGGGTGTCAGCCAGTCCGCGATTTCCCTCAACTCTTTGGGTATATTAAATTGGTTTCTAATCAAATAATAAATATTTCCAGTCTACGAAAGCTTACCTTCATGCTGATTTTTCACCACACCATGAATATGTATGTCCCTTCCAGCAGTGTTAACGGTTGACCCGTAGAACGAAACATTGCTTGCATGAGAAAAGCTATTCACAGCATGTGGGATGCTGGCACCGTCAAAGGACATCGGATTCGCTGCGATATATCGCGGTCTGAAAGGTGGGTATTACGCAAGAGGAAGAATAGAGAGGACGAGCCTAAGGGGTGTGAATGTTGTACTGCGCAAACCTGGGAGCATAACAGCGCCGTGATAAATCACAATCAAGTGTCTATCAGGGCCGCCTGATAGACGCCCTCGAGCGACAGGCTCAATCGAACCAATGCAATGGCATATATAATTAGGCGCCCATCACGATCTTTCGGAGTGATGATGAAAAGAGTGCTGATGCGATTGCAATAGAACTTGGAGTCTATACTAGTAAAGTGTTAGTGGTATTACATTAATATCTACCAAGAGTGCTATGCAGCCAGGAAAGTGCTATGTCAAGAGGAAAGTGCGAAGCAGGATGAAAGTGTCATAAGGCCAGGTGTATGATTCCGCGCCGCTATAGCATGGGAACTGCGAGACAGAGTCTGGATATATTGCCTGAAAATCAATGTCACAGCAGGACAAATTAATTACGTGCTAAAGGGCTTGGTTAATGGATCTAGACTTACCTGCGTAATTCTTTTCTTTACTAGAAGCTCAATTATTAATTTCATTGGACTTGACCTATATATAATAAGACAGGCATAAGTGAAAGCAACGAGGAGACAAAGAGACACAATCTTAAGAGAACCATTTCTGAAAATTGAATGGCCCTCTTAATGACGCAACAGAGTCTGTGGTCATTATAAATTAATACTGTATCCGATCGCGCAAATGGTTTATTATTGCGGGCCGGAATGCAGGCTGGCAGTCTAACTTGCACTTTGCTCTTCCCTTGAATCGCACTGTCGAAATTGGACCACACTTTTTCAAAATCAATCACACTCTCCAAATTGTATCATCACACTCTCAAGAACCCGAACTCACTTTTTCCTTTAAGTTATTGCGCTATTCACCATATGATCGCCTTTTCGCAAGTTCAAGAGGGATGACGAAAAGAGTGTGATGCGATTGTAATAGCACTTCCAAAAAGTGCGATCATACGGTGAATAGTGCGATAGCTTGAAGGGAAAAGTGCGATCGAGTTCTTGGAGTCTATACTAGTAAAGTGTTAGTGCTATTACATTATTATCTACCAAGAGTGCGATGCAGCTAGGAAAAAGTGCGATGTCGAGAGGAAAGTGCAATGCAGGAGGAAAGTGTCATATGGCCAAGAGTGTGATTCCGAGCAGTTATATCGTGGGAATTGCGAGACAAAGTCTTGAGTCAGAAGGCTGATGATGAGCATCACTGCTCTGTACCGGCAGGAAAATGCGATTTTAACACATACACTAGGTTCTTATCTCTGTCGATACTTGGCACTCGACTTTGCTTTCTCTTCTTGACTAGCCCACATTCCTTACCACAGTTGTTTTTAAATTGGCTCTAGTAAGCTTCTTTAATGCATATCGAATCTTGAATTCCTACCCTCTCCTCTGGCTGATATCTCATTTTATTCATTCAATTCCGCCACCATCTTTGAAATAATAATTAATTGACATAGAATTTCCAGCATTGACAGTTGAGCGATACTTTGGACCTCGAAACCGGATCCTACCCTCTTGCCTGGCTGATATCTCATTTTATTCATTCAATTCTGCCACCATGACAATTTGTCAACATAGTATTTCCAGCAATGATGAACGAGCGACACTTTGGACCTTGAAACCAGATCTCGCACTGTTCCTCAGTGGAGTTCCCTTTGCATTTTCATTTCGATACTCTATAGCTATTTTATATTATCATTCAGTTGCCCTTACTTGTATGGATACTTCCTATCAATGCAGTCAACATTGAATTTTTATTTCCAATTTCATCTTTGGTGGATTTAGCATAAAAGCTATGCAGAACCTTCTGAAATACACAGATCTTCTCTCCCCACTCTTGATTTCCTTCATTTGAAAGTTCTCTCAATTTGATAACTTTGTTTCAAGTCACCTTCATTGTTTGCAACTTCCTCAACGTCACCTACCCAGCCACCCCCAGACTCTGTACTCTGTTTCATTGGAATAAATGGTTCCAATCAAGATGACAAAGCTCTCTTTGGCTAGAATTGAAGGTTATCGTGAATTTGTAAGCAATCTTATTTATTATCATATTAATTAGGCCTTCAATCAGTTCAATTTTATAGGCATTTTCATCTAGCCTTGCAGATAATGCACATATACCATTTTTTTCATTTGACAGGGCTGATGATTGGCTCTCTTTATCATGTTATGAGTTATACAAGCTTCGGTCAAAGAATTCTAGGGCTTTAGCAGGAAGAGACTCAATTGAGGAATAAAAGGCAATCCCCGATGCCCAGGTCTCGGATTTCTTAGAGTTTCAAAATTTTGTACATCTTTTTCGGCTTCCAGCTTCCAGCTCTCTTCACTAATTTTATGGAAAAGATAACAACGAAACAATACTGCCAAGACCCCTATTTCTCCCTCGATAATATCAAGAACTGGATTCGACCAGTTGCATTTGAGGCCTGGATGCTGTGGTCCAAAAAAAGTGCATCACAGAGTGCAGAAACCACTTCTCACCCTCATCAAGAATTTCCATCATATCAGTGTAAGTTTAGTTGGCTTCTATTTAATAATTTCCAGAGCTAACATATTGATTCATAGCCAATCAAGACCTTCATCTTGCATATCCATGTCTGTGTCATCATTGATGGATATGTAAGTCTTCACTTATTATTTACTTGTACAATAATTCAATTAACCGATGTACTCCTAGCCACTCAGGGCCTTCATCTGATATGTCAGAGTCTTCACCTGAGGCCCCATCACCTATCTCGATCCAAACTACACAGATATCTTCATCTGGAAGTTGCCCACAAAGTCCCATTGAAATATCTGACAATAGTACTGATGATTCAGACAAAGAGTTCATCATTCATTGTCAGCCCCAACACAATATGTACACAAAGCCATATCAACTCAAGGAAGAGGAAATCAAACAGGCCCTGCCATCTATCAAAAGAGAAGGTGAGATGCTAATTTCTAAACTTATTAACTGTATGTGTTCATTTTTCATTCAGCCCTTTCTAATGCTTAACATATCTGTATATTAGCTCCTTCAACTTCATCACTATATGATGGCAATACTATTTCATCTGTAAGCTCTGCATATATGGACCGCAGGTGGTGAAGGAGCTAATATACATATATGTTAAGCATTAGAAAGGGCTGAATGAAAAATGAACACATACAGTTAATAAGTTTAGAAATTGTAAGCTCTGGTTTACCAGCAATCTGTATTGCAGCCTTGAGTTTTTGCTTGTCACTAGTATACGCCGACGAGGAAGCACCTGCTACTGTTGGTAGTCAACTAAAGAGTGGAGGTTACGAGAGATACAGAGATCTGGTAACCGGAAATATCTGAATATACTTTTCTTTGGGACTCGTAATGCTGGCGGACAAGCATACTGTATACAGTGCTCACAATCAAAGAACTAGATCGAGTAGTAATCATAATTCAACTTAATACTATAGTGCTAGTTCATGTAATTTGTATCTACGGCAGGCAACGTGAAATAAAATGTATCCATAGCTGAAATTGTAGTATGCTGCGCGAGCCTCTGGACAAGGCTGTAAAATTTTGAGTGCGCGCTCATGTACTTCTACCGTGCTATTCACAAGCACTTTGAGAGCTTCGAGCTTATTGATGTCATCCATCCTGGCCATAACTGAGATGTAATTTGTGGATTCATCTGCAATTTCTTCTTTGTAGAAAGAAAGAATATCGCTTCACGATTTCATTATTAGAAAATCCTGCAGGCACAATATACATGGAGCTACACACTTGGCATGATCGGAATAGTCTATAATATCCGGAAGAGCCTGGATAAAATTCCCCACAGGCATATGGGAAGGAAAAGTAAAGAGCCCATATGCCCCAGATGCGCCAGATAATCGACGAGCAAAGGAGGGATATCTACGGGCGGAAGGGTGAACCTGATAAAATACGACTTGTCAAATACAAGCGACAACTTCTGGAGGAGAAACTATGAGACCATACCTCCATTGTCTGAGTGGCATAATCAAGCATCAAAGACGTGATGAAGTTCAGAGTAGCGGTCATGATAATATTTGCAACGATCGTGTTTGGCCAGAGCTTGTGCAATTCCAGCAGCAAATATGCCAAGTGGGCAAGGACTTTCTCTTCCTGTGGTTCATTCCGATAGAACCTTTCAATGAAGGATTTTACACGTCCGACCCCGATATCTGACTGGCATGCATCATCGAGGTACGACATATGGGCCGTATACAGAGCGATATATATCTTTGCGTCGGTTTCAAGATGAGAATAGGACGTGTCGCTGATCACAATTCCTACATCCATGAAAGGGCCAATGGCGTCCATTTCGTATCCTCGCGTGTTTGCCGAGTGCCAGCATATGTCTTTAAATTCGGGACTGATGAAGACGTCTGCTGGATAGGAGAATCCACAGCGTGATACGAACGCCCCAATGGTGCCACGAATGTTCATGAGTCTTGTATCCTGAGGCTGGAGAGACCTTAATAAATATCTCTTGGTCTTTATAAACCAGATCGACACTCACCTCAGAAACACTGTGGCAATTTTCATTGTGCGTTTGAGACATGGCAGAGCGATTTGAGAGGTATCCAAACTTGGTAGGGTAAATGGGCGTTGAAGACTTAACTCGCCGCTCTTTTGTGGTCTCTGTTGATGACGTGCAACGTAACTTAAATATCCAAATTGCAGGCTCGAGAAGATAACATCAGTCATGCAATAACCCGAACGCGACGGCGTCGCGTAGAATTTATTTCCAAGAGCTGTCAGGAAATATATATAGCTACTACATTAGAGATTAACATGGATCGACATTTACCGGATCATATCCACGAATTCACCAACCGGATACTAATTTTGGTTATCCGTGGATAATAATAGTTATCAGTAGTTTGTGTGGGTAAACCGGGTATACGCGATACAACTTTGGGTTAAAATTTAGTTTATAATTTTAGTTTGGCTAGGGATAAAGATATTCAACCTACTAAGCTGGAGTGTAAAAAGAATGAGTTTTGCGTAGTGTTAGAGCGAGTAGCCCACTTTCCCAGCATTTTAGACACGATGTGTAGCCCTACTATCCAGACATATGGTAAGTTATTTCGAGGTTTTAGAGCACTTGTGTGGGAAGATATTACACTCCCGCTGTTTAGGAGAGTAGAGAGGTTATATTTAACGCTGGCAGCTGTGGACCGCACATATTGCCGCGATATTCGGGGTTCCTAGAGCACTGAAAAATACATTGAGAATGAAATTTACGTCATAAAAATCGGTCATGAAATGGCAGAGATATTACACTTTGAAATTCTGACTTCTGGAAATTAAACGGCAAAGTTAGATTAGGAGATGGGAATGGATATCTAGTTTTGGATGTACAGATTATATTGGCCAGCTGCTATAATTATATAATATCTACTTTTAGATAAACCAATTCCATTGGCTAGCTGCTATCATTATATAATGCCCTCTCAGGTACGGATAGGTATGGATGAACCGGATATGGTCGATCTGGTCCATATCCGAACCACGGCGCTCACGATCCGTGGATTGGTTACGGAATCCATATTAGTCCCTACTCTAACCGCACACATGAGAATCGCTCTACATTTTAAGTAAGTGTATTCTAGTTGGCTTCTCAGGAGCAGTGCTCTTGGTCCGCGAATCATGGACTCGGGGGAGGAGAAGAACTATTGAACCAATTAAATCACAGATGCTGGAATAGGCCAATCCGTCCAGGCAGAAGCACGCTGCCAGCACAAGCTGGTATCAGTATAACTAAAATCAGGCCCCTCATTCTGCTGTACGAAATATTTAAAAAAAGTAGCCCAGTAAGCTATCTTCTTATATATAAAACTAGTCAAGATGAATATAAGTATAAGAACAGACACCTTTCCTGGATGTGATGAAATAGAGCAGCCTCAGAGTCCTAAGTGAATAAAAGGAATCCAGCGCTTAAACGACACCTTTTTCTCCTTCCGCAACTTAATTACCGCAATATGTAGCGCTTCGGCAGCTCTAGTGGCGTCGGGATGTTCTTGGCCAGTTCCGGAGATATGATGATAGAAGGTGTCTACAACTTCAGGAGCATCCTCGTCATATATACTCCTATGATGCCTATAACGTGAGTTTAACTATGGAAGACAATAGCAAATTAAACCGACCACATCGTCCCTACAACCCCACGGAAACCAGAAAATAGCATCGTAGCCGCCAGATGCATGGCCTCGTCCGGAGAATTTCTATCTACCTTGGCTGTTTTGCATGCACTGAGAAATGCTAAGGATGCATTTGGGATGGCATGTTGCATAATGTTCGAAACTTTTAAATGTTCGTCGCCTAGTAAGAGAGCGCTGTCAAGTGGATTTACAAGATTCTGCAACCCATGACATGCAAAATGGGCAAATGAGATGCCAGGGAGGTGTGAGAGAACCCTTTCTGCTGATATGGGAGCTTTTTCGGCTCCCAGTTTCGTCAGAAATGTCTGCTGTACATGCCGTTCAATCATGTCCAGCTCTTTGACAGTGTATGGTAAGTTGCGACTATAATCACCCGGCATCTCCGGCTGAATCACGACCAACATCTTAGGTGCATAACACTTTGGAGGAGGGGAATTAAGGAGGACATCCAATGTGGGAGTAT
>JASFDH010001680.1:0-13646 GCA_036937195.1 Nidularia pulvinata
GCGCTTGTCTGTGTTCAATAGGTTAAGAACGTAATATTTTTTGATCCTGCCAATCAGAAGGCGACAAACGCTGAAGACATAGACTCGGGCAGATCCTACCGTCATGGAATCGACATCTCATTGCTCAGTGACTGTCAGCGACATAACATATCGATTATCCAGGGCCCTTTATATCTCGTACACATCGAAGTCTTGTACATCGAGCTTCATAAGCTCTTGAAATAACAATAGAAAAAAATTTAAAAAAAACGGCAACCGAAGTCCAAAGCAAATAAAACAACGTCGAAAACAATATCGAATATTCACTGTACATTCAGGCTCCCGCCACTGGCAGCAATTCTGTCCATCGATACACAATCTCCTTCATGCATGGCCTCTCCGCCGAATTCTGCGCCAGCATTCATTCAACAATCCCAGCACGGCCGGTGTATCGTGCAACACGCGATCCACGGGCGCCACAGGCGTCGCTCCCTGCGTTATGAGCTGAAAGATCAGATAATAGGGCGCATAATGGTAAGGCATATTCCCCGTAAGCAGCTATGTAGGAACAAGTTACAAGGTTATTAGTATGGATGGAGGAGCCTGGTGGAGAGAATGGCGGACCTCATATACAGTACATGCAAAAGACCATACGTCCGACTTCAGCGTCGGTGCGAGCGACACCGTGTCAAGCTCGTCAGCGGAGAGCGCGGGGAAGAACTCGGGCGCTTGCCATCTGGGTGACCCGCAGATGCTCGATGTCGTGTTCCCTGTCGATTTAGGGAATGCTTCCACCACTTTGGAGAGCCCGAAGTCCGTCAGGACGGCGTGTCCACTGTCCGTGATAAGGATGTTGCTCTGAGAACAGAGACGTCAAGAAAGAACTCGACAGTGATCTAGACATAAAGCTGCATACCGCTTTTAAATCTCCGTGCACAACGGGAGGTTTCAAGGTGTGTAGATATTCGAGGCCTTTTGCGATATCCATGATCTGCAAAGAGGGAAAACGGCACGTATTAGACTTGCAAACGTAAATAGAGACAGAAAACATACCAGTACCAATCTATCAACATCCTGGTTCTTCGAGATATACTGTGCAGCAGTCCCGTTATTATACCACTGCATGACCAAAGCAGGTCTTCCTGCAAGCTGGAATGAAACGCCATAGAATTGCGCGATGTTCGGGTGGTGAAGACGCTTCCAGACATTGACTTCGCGGTTGAGTCTCTGCGCGTGCGCATATAATCGAATAATTAGCCAAACAATCGCTAGGATGACAGCGCGCGCGCACCTTACGTAGTCTCTCGGAGCCGATCTGTCCACGGGCACTGAGTGGGCGCAGGAGCTTGACCCCGACCTACATACCCGCCGCAATCTGTAAGTCAAAACCATCTGCAGAAGTAATGATTCCACTGGCCTTCACATGGACGAAATCCCCGCCATGAGGACCAATTGTACATGCCCATACGCCTTCGTAGATATCAGAAAAACCACCTATCTCTTTCACCTGCAGCGAAATATCTATGTCGCTGGTGAGATCCTCGACGTGATGGGGTATTGAGTATGCTCCTCGCTGATAAACGCCATTAGAAGATTCATCACAAGCGACGAATTTAGAGTGGGGCAGTGGGATGGAAGAGGTTTCAACAGTTTGGGCGTCGTGCTGGTGGTGCTGTACAATGAGTCCAAGCTCACTATCGTGCAGATCATGCGCATGCGTGTGAAGTGTTGGACTCGAACTTGACAGCGTCATCGACATCCTGATATGGTATGGCCAGGTCTAGGTCTTCGAGATCGATGCAGCGTGGCTCTGGCAGTTGAAGCGTTCAGCAGTTGCCGAGAACGTTAGCGACACATGATTTCATGTTATGGAAGACACAGAGAGGATGCGATAGCAAGTGAAAGTGAAAAATGAAACACGATGACATTATATAGTATTGTCCATCGGGTTTTAAAGGTGGACTTTGGAGGACCACACTGCGGGGCCAATCCGAAACTTCTCCCCAACAACAGTGGTTGATGCACAGTGGTTGATGCATACTGGCTGGTGCGCAATGGTTGATGCATACTGGCTGGTGCGCAATGGTTGATGCATACTGGCTGGTGCGCAATGGTTGATGCATACTGGCTGATGCGCAATGGTTGATGCATACTGGCTGATGCGCAATGGTTGATGCATACTGGCTGATGCACAATGGTTGATGCATACTGGCTGATGCGCAATGGTTGATGCATATTGGCTGATGCACAGTGGTTGATGCATAGTGGCTGATGCACAGTGGTTGATGCACAGTGTAGTGCTAGTGCTTGACGCGTGCGACGCAACGTTGATCTGGTACCCTCCCCCTAAAGATAGTCTACAAACCACAATCTAATCTCGTCAAGAAGAAGGCAAACTCGCATGCCTAATGAATGACTTTACGAGAAGCAGAGGAGGTATACTTAGAAAGCCCAAAGAACTCGGTCCGAACCTCAGTTTTCAAGGTATCACAGCTGAATTTAGTGTTGACGCGCTTCCCGGAATAGCTGTCCCGGTATCCCGGACTTCCTAAAGCAGCTTCATCAGGAGGACGTCCAAAAAGTTTCCAGAGGTTTCTCAACCTTAAAAATATCCAAAAACGGCCAAAAACGTCCGAAACCTGGGAATCTGGAAACCTATGTCCCTTTTCGTGGAAGCCTCTCGCCGCTAACTGTGCCAGACACGTCATTGCTTTAATTTTTTAAACACGATAATTGATTTCTTCACAAATTTAGCTACATTAGGTTAGTCAACATGATTTGAGGTTTCCGGAAACCTGAAAACGTCTAAAAACGTGCAAAAACGCGGAAGCTTTTTGGACGTCTTCCTGATGACTTGTCATGCATGTCTCAAGGACCGGGAATTGTGACACATGAGCCCCTTTAGCATTCCGCGAGATATCTCCTCCTTCAGCCCACATCTTGCTTAAATTCTTACATCGGAGACATTTTAAGAGTCTACATCCCATCTATATAATTTGTTTGGCCAAAAGCGGAGTAAATATCTATACTTTCCGTAAATACAATGTGCTGTCTCAAGGACCAGTACTAAACTGTAAAGGTTTTCATATTTCAATAATCAGTGGGCCGGCCGCCGATCACCGATTCTTAACAGGGCTACCTTAAATTAATGTTATCTGGAGTCGTGGTTCTCTGGAATCGTAGTTCGGTTGGTATTTCTCAATTTAGGCACGGTTGCCAGGATATGTTGTCCTCTCCTGGCATCAAAGGTCTCCCTAACAGGCATTAGCCAAAAGAGTAATAAGTTCACTTTCCCATACCGTAAGGTGTGCTGATATAATCCCAACCGCAGAACCAACTACAGAATGAATGCTAGATAGATAAGTATTACAATAATAGCGAAAGAGGTGAGCAGGCTAATTGCCGCATAAGGCCAGTGGAATCAGACCTAAGAGCAGGCCTATGTGCAGGACGCTGTGAATCCCTAGTCTCCTTTGCTGACCAATATAAACAGATGACAATCGATCTGATATTATATGGTGAATCCCTGCCTTCCGAAAGCACTCAAAAGAACTGCCTTCGAACCTGCCTAGCTAGAATAATTACGCAAGGAAAATTGGCCATCATTGAAATGCCACTATGTCAGACACGCAAGTCCAACGGACAAGATGCACATAACCGAAGCTAAAAGCCCTCATATTTAGAAATCACATAAGCACTCAAGTGTGCAGTGTGCACCACGTAACAATAATAGCATCTTACGTGGGTCCGATCGGTTCTTGATCACTGGGCCAATCTGCAATACAGCAACGAAGATGTTTTCACACTGACCATACAAAAAAAAAAGGAAGACACATGCTGGGGAATAATGAGCACCGTATCAGCTCCCAATCAGTTCCCTCCTCATGAAACTGTTGGTCCAAGCGTGCGGGGCTTCATGTTATGCGTTACGGGCTCCCATTCCCTGTGTTGCCTCCCTTCCATCTCGACGAGTCCTGATAAATTTTCTTCCTGCTGCTACACCCACTTTCTATAATACGCCATTAAGGACGTTTAGAAGAGACGGACGGGCTTGCCCATAGTGGTCTTGATGTGAAGAGACTTGACGTTCTGCCAGTTCTTCTTGAGGAGGGAGACGAGGAAGTTGATGCCTTTAATAAGTGGTTAGGACGAACCCGGTAATGGGAGGAAGGAATAAAGAGATACGCACTCAACATGACGTTGCCAAGAACCTGGTCGTCGTTCATCTGGACGTGACCAACGGCGACACCCAAGCACAGAACTTTCTTGAGCTGGAACTTGATAGTGGAGCGGACCTCGTTGATCTTGTTGGAGAGGTCCTCAGCGTGCGATACGGGGGTGGGGAACTTTCCGGCTAGGTAAAATGACTGTGGTTAGCGGGACATATGGCAGCAAAAGCGCAAGAATAAATACCCTTGGAGAGACCGGGACCAAGGAGACGGGGGATTTGCTTGATGAGGGTCTCAGAGGCAAGGAAGGCATCATACTTTTTAGCGAGCTTCTTGACAAGTTTCTTGTTCTTGTTAAGCCTGAGTTGAGTAAGCAGGCGTAAGTATACAATAAATAAGACAAGATTCCGGATGAACGTACTTCTTCAAATCGTCAACGGACATGTACTCGAGCTCGATCTGCTTAGCACGATCGATGTCGGCGGCATCAGCGAGAATGCAGATGGACATGCGGGGGCGGGGGACGTGGGGGAGCCTAGTAGCCAAAACATATCAGGAGTTGTTCCTCCGTATTCACAGCAGACACCCAAACGCACTTGACGGTTCCGGAGAAACGCTTGTCACGCTGGGGATCATAGTTTTTGAGGCCAATCTGCAACTCGATGGTCTCAACAAAGTTGCGCTTTTTCTCGCCATTGGCTTCGACGAGGAGCTCCTTGATGGAGCCCCGCACGCTTGACACTGAGAGCTTGCTGCCGCTGGATTGAAAGACGCATCAGTAGCATTTCTAGGTAAGAAATGGATGGTACTGACCTCATGCTGATTTTTGGGTCTTGAGGAGGAGGGTTGGTCGTCGGCCTTGCTAGGGAACACGGATTTACGATCGCTGAGTGTCGGTCACGGTGGCGCGTGGTTCTGTATAGTTGTGACAGACGTCACAATAAGCCCTAACCTCAGACTAAGGTTTAGGACCGGCAAGGTTGTGAATCTTGTGATCCGGCTCCATACCATTGTCCGAGTCTGGCACGCTGCTGTCTCCTGGTTGTCTCAGGTGTCCACCCCTTGAAGTTGAATGACTCTTAAACCCACTGCATCCTTCTTCATCCTGAACCTCTCTCATCCCATCTTTCTAGGCTCCCTAGAACGAATTTTTTCGTCTTACATTGGAATGCTGCAGCAAGATACCATACTCTTTTGAACGCTTACTTCCACTGGCGAAGGGATTCCGGAGTCTGGACTGCGCAGCAAATGTCTTGCTCTTATATCTGTACGCCATAACATTACTTCCTTACGTAGTTCATCTTTTGTTGGCTAGGAAGCATCGCCCAATTTACAATTACAGGCTCTTCCGTTCCCCGAGAACGTGGTACAACTTTGGCTGCTTCCAGCTTCGAAGTCCTGTCCACCTGCGGCGTCCCCTCGGATGATCGCGAATCATGGGTGGTCATCCACGACGAACACAATCACATATCCTTTGTGAGATGCTGTGAACACTGCGGAATGCTGTAGAAAACGGCTCATACATGACTGGGTATGTGTCGAAGTTGTCTGTACCAGCGGCTACCATCTTCCAGTTTGGGGCGCAACTGCCTAGACTAGAATGCTACTCTCTTGATTCGGGATGATACCACTTCTGCGATTTTATTCATGGCCAAATCGACCAATGTTATTCGTAACAGGAACATTAATACATTAATACATCCCGCAAGAACGTCGGCTACGGTCATTACAATCGTGACTACAATTACAATGTCCACTGATGAAGAAACCAACTCTCCAAAGTTCCTGGTGGTATACCGGTATCTATACGGCTCTTGTTACATTCCAAAACCCCAGGAGGAAAACCTATTATACATGATTGCTCGATTGGCCTCCAGGGGTCATGCCGTCCATGTCGGCCGATTGACTGTAGATTGATGTAAGGAGGCAGCAGGACTTAAATACACATCGTAGAAGCTACCTGGGCCTCTGCTAACGCGAATGGAGTTGTCGTTGTTCGCATTGAATGAGTTCGTTATCGTCGTGTTGCCAGAGTTGTGGCTTGTGACGTGATTCGAGTTGTCCGAGGTGCTGTAGTTTCCTGCCACCTGCGTGAAAGCAATAGGCCCACCCACCGAACGGAGACCAGAGAAATCGAATCCACCAGTGAATGTGCCTGCACCCGGACCCGGGGCGGGAGAAGCAGGATTTGACGATGTAGGACTTATCGATGGTCCACTGGCTGGTGACTCGGGTGGCCGTAGCTCTGCCTCTCGCTCTGCCTGCTCGCGCGCTCGTTCTCGTTCCACCCGAGCGAGCTCGAGTTCATCTATGATCTTCTGCTGCTGCGCTGCCATCTTCTCCATCATTTCGTGGACGGTGATGTGCGACTTCACCTATCAGATGCACCATGTTAGTTCACGCATGTTATGGCCGATGACGGATCCAACATACCCCGAACAACTGCATAGCTTGGTTCAACCTTTCCCTGAACTCGTTAATCTTTCTCGCGTCTGCTGAGCTGAAGATGATGCGGATTAACATCTTGCGCTGTGTCATTTTGTTGGTGAATTGCATGATGTCGTTCACAGTACTATTGCGATCTTGTTAAGGTTCACGGAAATAAATGGAAGTGTGAAATGTCACGTACTCCTTCAGGTCCTTGATGCTTGCAGTGTACTCTGATATTTGTTTCGTCGGATCCTTGGTTAAGTTTGCGACGGCGTATACGACATCAAAAGCATCTTGTGCGAGACGCTTGAAGTCGCTTTTGCTATCTTTAACGTCCTAGATATAGAACTAAGTTCAGCAGGACAATCGACGAGGAGATTTGAGGAGCTCACACCTGAATGGTATTCAAGATAAACAAAATCCCAGCAGCAGTTTCCTTCAAGTGCGGGACAGGCGATACAGTAGCTATATCTCTGATAAAGCTGAGCACCACAACGGCCGCTTCTTTTGAGAGTTCAAGCACACTGGGTGGCGGCAGCGGGATCCCATCACTATCAATGATGGTCGCTGGCATTGTCTTCTCTCTAACCAAGGGAGTCGATGGCTCTGGGATGATGAAGCTGCTGGCTTTCTCACTCATATGATTGAGGATGGGTGGAGGAGAATAGTGAAAGGAGTTTGGGTGGGAGGTATCGCGAGGTAAGAAGGTATTTAGATTCTTTGTTTTCGTTGGCGTGCTGTTGTTGATTCAACTCCGAAGGACTTTGTAACTGGAATTAGTGAGTCCGCTCACAATGAATACCGTTCTCACTAAATCTTGGAGCGAATTCCCCGTCAAGCTGTGTAAGCCTGGCTTGGGGCTGCGGGCTTGTGAAATTGGAGTCATGAACACTAAACAGGTCCTGAGCAAGCAATGGTTGGTCAGCACGGTCATCGCCGGGAGCAGACTAGAAGCACGTGATGTGAATGTGCCTAGTACCGCGAACGTCGACAACGGACGTCGATGTTGGAAACTTCTCCGAGCCCATCGCCTGCTTTTCTGCTCTGAGTCTTTACGCATGAATCATCGCGGAGCCCTCTTTCCAGAGCGGAGCTTACGTGTATGAATAGCAATTTCCCTTCGCATCGGATCGATGACCAAGTTTCCGTTGATCGACGTCGTTACTTGAAGAAGCCGAGCGAGCAGAATTTTTTGAGAGGAGGAAGTTTGAGGTTAATGCATATGGCTCTATGGTTTGCTTGTGCCTGGTGGTGAGAAGATGACGGTTGGAAACATACCGCGCATCGATCATAATCGAGCTGCCTGCTATAATTAGCACGTATTAAAGACGGCTAATTTGGTCAAGTCTTCATGGAGGTACTCCTACTTCCTTCGCTTTCGTTTCAACGACTGCACGCCGCCCAATCTCATACACCATCATCTTGTCGTTCAAACTTTTCCATATACACCATGACTACCACCATAAACTCCTCCATCGTCACTGTGCCCAGGTTCTCTTTCACTCCCTCTCCAGAAGAAGAGGCCCAGGTGGCTGCCGCCGTCGCTGAGATGGTAAGTCCTTATTTCACCCCTCTATCCTGCATGAGGCTAACTCACTATAGGAAAAATGGATGTCGCCACTATCCACGTCTTCTAGCTCTACATCTACGGCCAAATCCATAAAGACACCTCTCGACGATTCCCCAAGTCAACTCCCTTGGAGTCCTATCATTGTATGTATCCCTTTCCCTTATATACTCGAATCCTCTTCATTTTTTCATGTCTCAGATAAAATCTGGGAGAAATAGTGGCTTACAGAGTGAGAAGGTAGCAACCTTTTTTTGTTTCGCTGGTTGCGGCTGACGCTCTCGTTTTAGGATATTCTGCAGCAATTAGAGGCAAATATTCTTATTGGTGCATCATCAATCGCAAAAGAAGGCTTGCAGAAGGTTCATGGAGCCCACTTGATATCGATGGAAGATCCAGAGGTCGAATCTGACGCGTCAGAGGCTGACCATGCTGATGTAACCACATTTTGTCCCGTTCATTTCCATATACTAATCTTTTATACTAACAGTTCCAAGATATATGCCTAGAAACGAGCGAAGAAATACCTCATATCGGAACAGAAATCAGTTATCCGCCTACCCCAGTGTCGCCCACCACGCCATCGCGGTCCCAAGGCATCGCAGCTCGCATGTGTGACTCTCTTATACTGCCCAAGCGTTCTTTTCAGCTTCAATCAATGCCCAAACATGATCTCTGCCCTCCGGATTCCCCAATATCGACACCTCACCGGGCTAAACTAGCGCAAAACCCCTTACCTCTATTTCGCTACGCGCCGTCCACCTCCTTCTCCTGCACACCATGGAGGTATGCTACCCCAGAGACCCCCATCAAGGTCCCTCGTCGACTCCGGTTGGTCAATCCATCCTCGTCAGCCTCCTGGCGTTCTCAGTCTCCCTCGAATCCCGCCTCTCCCACTCCCTGGCATGCTTGGCCTCTTCCTAGTCCGTCTTCCTCCACTCCCTGGCGCGAGCAATCTCCTCCTATCCCCTCCCGTTCCCTCCAAAACCCGTCTCATCCTTCTCCGTCAATACCGCGCAATCCTCGAACACCTCGACGTCGCAAGCTCAACAACCCTGCACCGACAACTCCTCTTGGTTCGCGGACGCCACCCTCTTTAGCAACGACTAGCATTCCATGTGCCGTCTATTTTCCTTGCGAAGCCTTCTTTTTCGATGCCGCCGACGCCTTCGTAACCCCCAAGAAGACCGCTGCCCATATAATAACTCCTCACGCAGCAGCACCCCGAAAGCATAGGCGCATCCGCATCTCTGACGACTTTTGGGATTCAAGCCCCTTCGTCCATGGCTCGCCTACGCCCAATCGTCACAACCGCAGCCCCGAGGAGACTAAGTCACCGATGCTCCGTATGAAGGCAGTCATTCCAGTGCGAGATCTCGCGTTAGCCTACATACTTGGCAAAGGTGCGCAAGGGGCCGTGTATCTTGCGACTCGCGCGGACGTTCCAGACAGCAATCTTCTGGCTGTGAAGGTCATAAAGAAGAGCAAGGCTGATGCAGATGATATTATCATGATTCTTGAAGAGACCCGGCTGCTTCGGCGCGTTCAGAACCATCCATTTGTCCTGCAGCTCGAGGAGGCCTTCCATGATTCGCTGAATTTCTACCTTGTCACGGTAAGTTTTTGCTATCTTCTTTGATGTGATAGTTCATGGCACTAATTGCATTTAATAACAGGACTACCATTGCGGTGGAGATCTTCGTGAACTGGTCGTTGATGTAGGTCCAATCAATAGCAAAGATGCGCAGCTATACGCCGCGGAATTGGTGTGTTCCCTCTGTCACTAGTTGGATCCATCTAACTCCTCCCCTTCGCAGCTTCTAGGCATCCAGTATCTGCACGACAACCACATTATCCATAGGGATATTAAACCTGCGAACGTGCTTATTAAAAATAGTGGGCACATTTGCATAGCTGACTTTGGGCTGGCGAAAGATGTCTCCAGCTGTAAAGGCGCGAACATTGCTGGGGACTCAAAGGCATCTAAAGAACTCATCACCACCGGGTTTGCGGGGACGCTACTATTCATGTGTCCTGAGATGCTCTCCAAACTTCCCTACGGTTTTGGTGCTGACTGGTGGAGCTATGGCGTCACCATATATTGTCTGGTGCAGGGTGATGTGAGTCGTCTTTATCTCTCTTCATCTTACTTATAGATAACCTTCATTTGTACATCTTTTCAGTTTCCTTGGGTACATGATCAGACCAACCAGATACTCAACCAGATCATCAACCATCCCCTGGAATTTCAGCCAAATGTTCCCCTGAGAAGGGACACACGGGATTTCCTGATTGGTGTACGTTCTCTATCTCTCCAGCGTCGAAGAAAGTTACTTATGGTCGACAATCTACTTGTCTCTGTTATAGGTATTACAAAAAGCCCCTTGTGAGCGACTGACGGTGAATGAGATGAAGAGCCACCCTTTCTTCGCAAACCTGTAAGCATGCATTCAACTGCAGGGTCTATTATGATCTTGATTGTTTATCCAATAGGGATTTCAATGAGTTAATGGCCGAAAGAGTGGCTCGTAGGTCTTGTACATTACCTCCAATAATATATGTTGATTGAACCCTCTATGTCATACAGCTCCATATGTTCCAGGTAACCGAGGATGTGTCATTTCCGCCAAAGGGTTGCGCCAAGAAGATGATTTTTTTTGCGGGACTCCCTACGCCGCACACGATCCCTATCCCGAGTACAGTTTTAAACGATCCAGGTTTCAAGCCTCAACCAAACCCAAGCTTTCGATAGTTTCTGGACAGCAGCAGCACAAATCTAACATCTCTCCGCCGTTATCTTCCAGTGGGGAGACTTCTTGGGACGGGATTCACCCGCCGCTATCTCTCCGATACCCATCCCCCATAACATCTTCCCACTACCCCACCTCGCCTCTGAACGACCAATTCCATGAAGAGATGTGCTCTCGGGAAATCCTCACAGCCATCTTCCAAGAAATTCCCATGGGATCCATATACTTAACGCCACCGATGCACCCTACGGAGTCTGACCATTCATTACCACCGATACCGAGTCACACCAGTATGAACACTCCGGTTTGTTTCCCACCTTGCACTGAAAATGAAGTACAGAGCGAGGAAGTGTGTCCCTCTGAATTTACAGCCGTCTTCGAGGAAATCCTACTTGGTTCCCAGTACGCCCCCCTGCCTGCTATTTCTTATCCCAGCAATCCAAAAGACATCTTGCTGGCCTTCGACCCTATTGCTATCCCTTCCTCCAACTCCTTCTCTTCGTTTCCTTCACCGAATTCTTCCCTGCGACTTCTTGAAGAGGAAAAGCCATCTACCCCGGAGGCCAGCCAAGCGCCCCCTAGTGACATTCACTGCAATGGACCCATAGGCATCAATATACCCTGGCGAAGTTACTTTCTTCAGTCTATTTTCCACTGGACGGAGCGCACTGGAAAGTATATTCGGTGGGCAGCTGGACTAGTATTTGGTCGGGCCATGCTTGGAGGTAGGCAGTACGCTTAGGGGAACTAGTTCTCGCGGGTGCCGGTGAAACATGGATATTATCGGATTTCTTGATCTTCCGTACGTGAGCATAATTCTTTCTTATACTTAGCCGTGCTGACTTTCGTGGCTTTTAAGTCATCCTTTATGCATAGTTTTTTTCTGGATCTGTGAGCCCCAGTTTCTCTCACTGTTATGAGAGGTCTTGTATTTAGCGGCTTTCTTGTCACTATAGATCCTTTCTCATTACTCCATCAATGATTTCTCGCACATTTCACTGTGAGTGTTCTACCTTCTTTTAACACAAGCCACCCTGACCTTAGATCTATAGAGATCTGCATCTTATTTCTAACAGTTTTCCAACGTCTCAGGTCGTCTATCCTCCAGGCCTGTGCAACTGGGATCTCTCTTTCTCCGCTTTATAAGGTTTCTTAGCCTCTCGAGCTTTCTACTTGTGCATTCTCTCGATTCTTCGGCCTATCTATCGATACCAATTCAGGATCTATCGCGCGCAATTTCTTATTTGGCAACTTCTTTATCTCGGTCTCAGAATCCCTTCTCTCGTAAATCTTCGTTCCTCTCTCTTTCTTGCTGCACCTTATCCCTGGATACCTGAACCTCCATATCGTGATGTCTCTCGCAAAATCTCTGTTTCCTACTCGCTGTAATCAATTCACGTCATTCACGGATGGTGAGATCTTCATTTGTTCTGCTTTCTCATATCGGCTTCTAACATAGTTTCTTAGAGTGTCTATCCAATATGAAAGGCATCTCTATCCAGCTAGGTTTGCCTGACGCCTCTATTATTTGGTTCTATATCGTGGCGTCTCCGAGGCGCTCCTCGATCTTCCAAGGCCTATCCGGTCAATTTGCTCTAGTTGGCTCTGCATATCTGCGGGGGTTTCAGTTCTGAGACTGTTCGACGATCGCTTCTTGAACGATGCCCATGGAACTCTCACGCAAGATCCTGATCGTTTGTCTGTCTCTCCTTAAGCTCTGGTACTATATCCTGCGCCCCGTGGAAAGAAGATAGATAGGTCCCAGATATCGCCTAACAGCCTCTGGACTTCGTGCAAGATGATGAGCCATTGTTACCTCAGAAGAGAATACCATATAGGAATCCCGACAATTATCGTCTGACGGGTTGGAGGACCGCAATGAAATGTAGAAAGATCACTGGCTGAAACGATCAAGGTCTACAAAACCATTGGAGAATAGAAAACTTTGTTCTCTTTGGAATGCTCTGCGGATCTTCATCCCATACCTACAGCTACGTACACAACTATTTGACTTATTTTTTGATTTTCATCGTGCGAGCGGAAAATTCAAGAACGTCTTGATATTTCAATACACATATCTCTTTCAGCCGAGTCACATTGAGGCACATGAGCTTCCTAGACAACAACTAGTGCCCCTTTAGGGTGATAACGATGAGTGGTACACTGCTTAGGATCGTATATGACATACAGAAGTGAGGTAGACTAAACAATGCTTTCCAAGTGTAATTGTTTCCAATAAGTAGACGTTACGAAGATACTGAAGCTAATATTCCTCAGACAGCTGATGCCCAGCGCATGATCCATAGTGCGCTGTTCGCTTGCACACGGCTGGAGAATGTAAGATGACGTCCGAGCCAGGTCAATAAAGCTGAGTGTAGGCAGTAAAGATGATGCCTCTCCGATGGAGGGTGAGCATAGTGCGCACAGTTGATCATTTCGGCGAGTGAGCGCTAAGGAAAGCATCAAATCGGATGTAGAGGTTGTCATCTAGTACTGGGTCCCCTATGGGAATGACTGGCCCAGGAATTAGCTGATGATCGCATGTCGACTCATATTAAGAAACATCAGTCTGCCCTGCCTCGATTGATTGCCAAGTTCTGAGCAATGAACAGGCCTGCTAGACTTCGTGACCCTCAACAGCCCGAATGAACGGGTGCGAAATTTGTGCCCCATAGTCGTCAGAGTCAACCAAAGGCCCATCATGCAGTAGCCGGCGAAGTCCTATCCAGAACGTCGGTCCATATAGCTGAT
>JASFDH010001681.1:0-13641 GCA_036937195.1 Nidularia pulvinata
CGAGAGCAAATACGCGATCGATTTGCCGACAAAGATTGGAGCCGCTTCAATCAAATGATCGAGGAAACACCAGCCGGTTGTGGAGGCTATACTGGGCTTTATTTCCCTCTTCCGGAGATTATCCCCCCCGGTGTTATCGGAGAGTTTTTCTTCGCTAGTAACAAAGAGAACGGGCAGTCGCTAAAGCTTGTAGATAACATTCCTCCGGTGTTACATCCTCGGGCTATTCTAGAGTCGCAGTTTTTATCAATTCGCTCGCGCGTCGCTGCCATCCTTCCTGAGCATGCTCCTCCTCTTCAGCGACTTGTCATCACCGGAGGCTCATCTGCGAACCAAACGATCAGGCAGTTGGCGGCGGTTAGTTGAATTGACATCTTGATCTACGACATCTGCTGATTTTTTATATTAGGATATCTTTGGAATGAAGGTATATGTTTCTGCAACCAAAGAGGCCGCAGGAATGGGAGGGGCTTTGCTCGCAAAGTATGCCGCTTGGAAATCAAGCAACGCCGGACGTGGAACATTTGAGGAGATGAGTGGTGGTGAGGTGGTGGGGATGAAGTGTGTGGCGGAGCCTAGAGAGGATATTATGAAGATCTACGAGGGGCTTGTCAGCATCTACACTGCTTGTGAGGAGCAAGTGGTTAAGACGGCTTGAGGAATTTGGAGGGTTTGTTCTGTCTTGGGATTTCATTTTATTGAGTATATAAATTGTATGTTTGGATGGAATGTTTTGGGCTTTTGTGACTGTTAACACCGCTTTTTGGGAATGAACGCCAATACTCGGAGGTGAACATGTCCAGTACGTATACTAGTTAATGCTAGAGGTGCCAAGATAGTTTGTCTTCACAAGCGGTGTCTCCCAATGCGCCACATCGTTCTATTGGTTCCATATTGCGAATGAAATATACGTTTATATTCAACAGGTTAGTTATACATATGTGCGTGTGTGGTGCTCTCTCTACATAAATTACTTTGTGGGTATACAGCCGTAAGGTACACAAATAACTAATATCGTGACAGGAGCAGAAGCTCCATGTTTTTAATGGTAAAGCGAAGGCGAGGTGAGAAGACATGCCGCCCACCTCGAAGTGCGTGTATATCGTAAATAAATCCTGAACGGAAAAGCTAGCGAACCGGGTATCTATGTCACATGACGCATGGCGGCATCGAACATGTACAAGGCGATAAGTCCCTAGAGACCAGTTCGTGTATCATATAAAGTCTCTGCGTCATCATTCGTGTCCGTGGTAGTATCCTGGGTAACGAAGGTCGCCGTGCTATGCATGCGCTGTAGAAATAGGGCATATTAGGAAAAAAAGTGATATGTGCCATTTAAAAAAGAACGTACGGGGTTGATAGGTCGTGTATAATCAACGTGGTCCCGGAAGCTAGTAACGCTGGCTTGGTGCACATCGCCTAATCGCATACCTAGTTGAGGGTTCAGAAGGCCCTCAGCTAGACTTGAAGTCTCGGTCAGAGCAGGTGAAGGTAATGGTGGAAGTGTGGCAGGCGGCCACAGTAACTGTGCAGCTACGGTAGGACTGTAGCCTCTGCCTGATGAAGAGGGGTCAGCAGCCATGTTTGAAAACTGAACGTGAGGAGATGAGGGGGGAGCCATAGCAGCGGAAGGGATGGGGTTGAGAAGAGATGATGGCGAGTTAGGATAAGCGGCAATGTTAGAAGGAGCACGCGATGCTATAGATTCTTGAGAGCTGCCTTGTGCACTGGGACTGCGGACCTTGACCTCCGGCACGGCTGACTCCTGTGTCATACTTCGAAGACGTCCCAAGAAACCTCGCACACTTCTTCGATCAGTGTCTTCTTGCTCTGTCCCCTGAGTATGCGCAGGAAATGGGAAGCTTGTAGGAGGGGGAGAATGTCCATGCACCGTAGGCGATCTTGATCCACGGACTGCTGTTATCGAGCCTGGAATAGAAGCCCGATTCCTGCTGGTTGTCATTACCACTGCGTGGCCACCCGATGATGATCCCGTCCCATGGCCATGGGATGAAGAGCCAGGATTGAGCGATACTGCACTCTGACTTCCGTATCCTGATTCATGGCCATGGGAAGACAGGTTAGGAACGGATTCTCGAGAGCCGAAAGCTCCCGCGATATCCTGTCCCCCGAGCCATAAACCGGGCTCTGGAGCGCCTGAAACACGCCGCTGGTCGGTCCGTGCAGGATATGTAGGAATAATAGCAGCTGGTACACTGCCTGTAACCATCTCCATTGTCTGTCCTAGGCCAGGCATGTACGCCTGTCCGCCAAATGATGCGCTCCGCACAAGTGGTCCCACAGCACTTTCGGTACTGCTGCTTCCAGGAACAGGACTGTATCCTCTCCGGAGGGCGCTAGAGCCATGTTCACCACTGCTTCCGGTTTCTGGGCTTGGGCTATTGCCTTCTCCGCTGTGCCCGAGGCTGCTAGGTAGGAATGTGCTATATCGCCGAGCATAGAAAGAATCGCCGTCTCCATCATCATCTGCGAGAGGCGGACGCCAGGGTGCTCTCCTTGAGTAATCTAAGAAGTTTTCGGTGGACATATTGGCCGATCGCCGCTTATATCGCCCGCATGCTAGAAAGATGAAGATGGCAGAAAGGATGAGAAAAGCTGTTCCCCCGAGTGAGACGCCGATTATAGCTCCAGTGTTGTGTGCGAAGCTGTCCAGGTGATTGTTCATAACATGAATTTAAGGACAGTACAGTACATACCTGTTACCCTTCGGCACATCCGTACCCAGAACTCCAGTCTCGATCACGGTGCTCATAGTGGTCACTCCCCCACCTGGGAATGTGCTCGTCCAGACCTTCGTGCTAGTGATAGTATATGGATACATGGTCGAAGTCATCGAAGGCATCTGTAACCCGATAGGAGAGCTTGAGGAAGTCATCTCATCCATGTCACTGGTGGTAGTGGATACCACGGAAAAAGATCTGCAGAACAAACATCAGAGTCATTCACACAAGACGGGAGGAAAACACTGTACGAAGAGGATGCCGACTGCGACGGTGATGCAGAGAAAGGCGAGGACGATGCAGACATAGCGACGGAGTTAAAGTTACTGCTAGTCGAAGATCCTGAAGATAGAGGAATCGAGCTCGCAATGCTAGATATAGTGAGCGACGAACTTGCACTACTTGATGTAAATGTGCTATCGCTGATAGTTCCTAACATGGTGGATGAGGTGGTGGTAGCAGTTTCGGAGGACGTCGTTGCACTCTCTGGTGACGACGTCGAAGGTGAAGTGATCGTCGCTGTCGAAGACATGGTAGCACTCCCAGATGATGTAACAGTAGAGGAAGAGGAGCCAGTTCCATTGATCTCCGAAGATGATGTCGCTGACGACTGGGATGTCGGCGTACTCGACGACATTGCAGACGTTGATGTCTGTGGCGCAGAATATACATTAGTCTTGCTCGTAGTTGGAGATGGAGAAGGGGAGAGCGGGGCATTGGATGAAGGAGAAAACTCTTCAGATGAAGATGAGGATATAGCAAAAGACGGGGAAGGTGAAGAAATAAACGTGGATCTCGATGGAATTCCAGCAGGAGGGAGAGCTGGCAACGAAGAGAATGGGATGGAGAATGTTGAAGAAACAGAGGGGGCCAATATCGACGTAGAAATGTCAAAACTAAGCGATGAGGAAGATCTTGTTAAGCGTGAAGATATGAGTAGAAGTGCATCAGATGAAGGCAACGTAGATAGCGAAAGTAATATAGATGAAAGGGGAGGTGATGAAGAAGGTGGTGAAGAAGGGCTAGGCAGTGACAGCAAAACGGATGAAGATAGAATAGGTAATGAAGATGACAGTGCTAGGGAAGATAAAGGTGGCGGTGGAGACGAAAGAGGTGACGTAGATGAAGGAGGTGCTGTAGGCGAGAGAGGCCGTGAAGATGACGGAGTCGGTAATGAAGGAGTTGGTGAGGATGGAGGAGGCGAAGAAGTGAAAGAAGGTGGGGAGGTGGAAGGAGGTGGTGAGGATAAAGGAAGTGGTGAGGATGAAGGAAGTGGTGAAGATGAAGGAAGTGGCGAGGGCGAAGGAGGAGATGAAGGAGGAGGTAGTGGTGAAGATGAAGGTGGTAGGAAAGATGAAGATGGTGGCGAAGAGAGAGGTACCGATGCAGAAGGCGGCAAAGATAAAGAAGAAAACGATGTGGTAGATGCAGACGTTATAGAGAAGGTAGACGTAGTAGACGTATCAGGATGCGTAGAGGACAGAGCGACAGATGGAACTGATGAAGTATCAGGCACAGAAGAAGTTCCAGAAGTCATGAATGCAGATAACGACGTCGCAGAAGACGTTGGTACCGTCAGAGGCGAGGACGATGTCAACGAAGAAGTGATCGATTGAGGAGAACCGGACGCAGATGAAACAGCGGAAACAAATGTCTCGGGCACAGTACTCACTGAGGGTGACGATGTTGGAGTAGACTGCGCAGAGGACGCAGGAGACGAAGTCGTGGATATTTCACTGCTAATTGACGTAGGGGGGGGCACTATCGAGGAAGCCAGGGATGTGTTTTCACTAGCACTCGAGCTAGTCGTCGAAGTGGGAGTCAGGGAGGATGAGGATATAACTTCAGTGGTGCTGGTAGTTGGAGGAATTGGCGGAGGAGTTGCAGCTGTAGCTGAGGTTCCAGGAGGTTCACTACTATTGCTTGTAGGCATAGATGTCTCGGAAGTACTCGAGCTGAATGTGAAACTTGAGGAATCAGTGGTGGATCCTAAATAAGAATAGTTATCAGCCTTGCGACTCGCAACCGTTCTCGCAAACGAGAAATCAAAACCTGTCGAGCTGGCTTGAATGCTGGCCGAAGAGGTGTCTGAAATGGGTGCCAAGAATAAATTATTAACTTTTAAAGGGAGCGAGAGAGGAATCAAGTTATTCACCACTCATTATCGGGGGGGTGCTTGAAGACGATTCTGTGGACATGATCGTCGCATGAAAAACGCAGGATAATGCACAAAGTGGGCGCGTACCAGTAGTAGTTGGTGAGACACTCAACGAAGTCTCAGAATCTGTCGGCGGAATCGATGAAGTGGCGGAATTACTATTTGAGGGTAAGTGCCGCGCATAAATTCAAACGGAAGTTACATTGAAAAGCGACTCACGAGTTGTCCGCCTGTCTTCTCGCCTTTGCCAATAGTACAGCAGGAGCTTCAAGAGCAAAGGAGGTTGACCATCGTTGCTGCGATTCCGAATGCTTAGCGGCGATCAACGTCGTCCCTCCCTGCTTTACATCTCGATTTGACCATGCCTCCTTCGTTCCTCGACGGAGGCGAATCTGAAAGCGATCAAAAGCATCTTCGGCACCCGCCCATTGTATTGCGGACCACACTAGCGCGATATTCGAGAAGAGGTTCATGGCAATCCAGGGCATTTTCATGTCCAGTTTGCAGATGTCGTTAACGGAGGAGTAGGGGGGGATGGATTGAATAATTTCAACGAACAAGGAGCGACTGGGTTTTGAGGATGAGGCCCAAGGCAGCAGCAACTCGATTGCGTGCCGCGTTTCAGTCTCTGAGGGAGAGCCCTGGACAACCGTCGCGACAGTAGCGTGTTGGCTTAGTCGTGGAGGTTGTACTATGGTAGGGGCGCAGAGACCGAGCATTCCATCAAGGAGGGCAGTATAGCTAAAGGAGTGGCATATGTAAGTGAGCGTTCACGTTCACGTTACGTTGGATGGTTCCGATTCTCGATTGCCTAGGCAAGATTCGACAGGAGCGGAGAAAGACCGGGCGCTAGAGAGTTACACGCTTTCTTTGCGGGAGCTATGCAACGGGTCAACCCTGATGTATGATCTTCCCACTCCGGGGCCATGTCCTTTGCGGGAAATAGCTTTCTTCCGAGCTTGCACCATTTTTCGGGTTCTCTCCAGCCAATTTTCTCCGGAATGTATTTAGTTAGAAATCTTCCCGTTCACAACTTAATGCTCCCATTTATTCACTCGTTTGACTCGGGGAAATCGGGCACTTGCCAGCAAGGGGAAATAGAAACAGAAGTGAGGAAATGCACGTTTATTATCATGCCTTGCATGTACAATTCGGTATAATTGGTTTTATGAATAATGTGGTGCTGACGCGCGGTGGCGGTCAATGTGGGTCAAAGTAGATCGGGGGTCGTCCAGACGCTGGGGATATTTACCCCTGTTGGAGGCGTGGTCCCGGCGCTGAGTATACAGCTGCCTTGCGACTTATTATCTCACCAGCTGAACCGCGAGGCGGTTACGCCAAAGTTAGCGCTCTTTCGAAATGACGCGACAAGTGCGTCAATATATCCTCTACATGAATTAGGGTAGTCCGTACGACGACGTGCTTCGTCGGAGTACGGGTTGGATGCGGGTTCTCAATGCCAGTAGTGACCCCGGTGCCGCATAGTACGTATGTACGCATACAATGGCAATGCGTGTTGCACGATAGCAGGGTCCAAGGAAATTCTTACGCAGCAACACATGATTTTAGAACAGAAAAAAAGCGAAAGTATCAAATTCTACGTCACCAAGGGTGCTCCTGTCAATAACAGAAAAATGTGATGTTCAAACGTTCATGTGGTATATTGCTCCACTCGCACTATTCAATTTCAAATCCTGAAGGCCTGGGAAGGCATGGACGTAACTCGTAGCGATTGTCGTACATCGTCTACAAAGAATATTAACTAGATTCAGAATTCATCGCACGTTTCTGAGCGTGTTTTTGCTGAATTGAAGCCTATTGCAGACCTTTTGCTTCATTGGCTTCGATATTCCTCATCCATGCGTCTGATGAGCGAGTGGGTTTATGGCGTCCACAGCCTTACTTATCTAGCCTACAATTTTATCAATTAGCGGATGCCACGAAATGAAAGGCAGGCGTGCCCGACAGCTGACAGTCACCAGAGCGAATGCAGAATCCGCCATACTTAAGTAGTGCCAGTAATGATTGGTTCCTCGAGATGTCTAATGCCGTTATTGCGCAATATGTGTTGAGATCCTATAGTTTCTATCACGAATCTAAGGAAGAAGCTTTAGTTGCTAAGGATGCCAGGATTTGCAAACATAATATAAAGATATTGAGGGTGATATACAGCATGTACAAGAGATATTACAGTGACTTTTCGCGTTTGGCGATGAAATAGGAGTCAGCAGCAGTGCATTTCATAGATGACGTGACAGTAACAATAATGACATGTGACATGTGACCTGTTATCGCTGGTGTCGCGTCTCTTTCAGGCTGTCAACCAATTTTATCTTTCGACATGATCGTGGTCAATCATCTTTTCACAAATGCTCTTGCAGACTTTTTGCATTGATACGCCTAACCAAGCAAAAAAAATTTCCGTGAAGGTATCCTTTCATTGAACGATTCTTTGCCTTTTAGCCTGATCCAACACTTAGTAAAGAGTCAAACTCATGAGAGTCCTTGTATTCATTTCTAGATATTTGGGCAACCTATCTGTCATGCTTCACCTGGAATCATTCAACTAAGCTTGGTAAATAGCATTACCTCGTGCTACAGTTTGCTGGTTTAGGCATAGAGAACCAAGAAATAACGTACAGGGAAGGATTGGTGTTCATCTGGGCGCAGATCATGGCAGTTGGAATGTGTCTACCCTGGGAGGCTGTAGCATAGTAGGCAGCAGGTCACGTTATATTTTATCAGGGCCTAACTCCACTTCGGCCACCCGAAAGTCACAATTTTCGTCTGTTCCTCACGTTCCGATGCGTTTTTCGTAATACTCACGTACAGTTCTCAGATAGTTGACCAGGACCATCCCCTTCATATGACCCCGCGTTATCATCAATCGCAAACTTCCATTGTGAACCTTCCATTGCTGGCGAGAGCGCTTAGCTTAACAAAGGTTTTAACTGGTGATAAAGCCTCATTGCATCCTTCCGAATAGTTCCTGACTGCTGTCCTTCATATCTTATCGTAGACAGAACATCAGCCCATAATTTCGTGACGCAAGAAGCAGCATTATGCCGCAATCAGAGCCGCAATTTCAACAGGCACTTGAGGTCGCTTCTCCCATTCTGCTATCCAGCCTGCTCTCGCGCCTTCGCTGTTTCCGACGTTCGGAAGCGCAAAAACTGCAGAGACAAGCCAGATATTCGTTTCCCCCGCTTCATGCTCAGCGAGCAATGTAGGCAATACGGCACGCGCTACCATCAAATTTGAATTTGCGTCCGTGCGGAGCGCTTTCCCCTTCCTTCCTCCAGTGGTCTCGAGAGCCACCATCCCAGATACCCCAGCACGTGATGCGGCTCTCCCCTCAGTTCCGTTTTCGAGCGTTCCAAACTCTTCTCCTGTGGATGGCTCCAGTGCTCTTCCATTTTTATTCTGCCCATATATTGCAAAACCGCCTTCAGCGGAAGATAAAGACCTCCCAGTTTTGATTCGGTGCACTCTCAAGTGCCACAGGGGCGAGTCCTTTTGCGGAGGCACCAGCCACGTTTCGACCTCAACGTCCTTCCACGGATACCACATCGAGCGAAGCCATTTTCCTCCTTCGATCCGTGCTTCTTTCGTCTCCCTTCTGCACTTCCATGTCTCTCCGCTGTCGTCGCTGAGCGCAAGTGTATTATCACCGCCCAGCTCCTCGAGGGTGCCATTTCCTACGGGAACGCTGTACCCGAATGCGGATGAGTATGCAAGCTTGCCGTACTTGGCAGCGCTCTGTTTCACCGGGTACGAGCACTGCTGTCCGGAGGAGAGGAGATATGTGTGGCCCCCGATGTTAGTGACGATATGGAGGGGATAGCTGAGCGCCTTTGTTGTCTCTCGCAGCACCTCTGGGTACGGCTCCTCTTTCGCTGCCCAGAAGGGATGTGTCTCAGGGAGAGCAAGTGACACAAAGGATTTGCAGCACCAGTACGGAGATCCGGGAGAGTTGTAGTTTTCGGTCATGTTGTGATTGGGATAGCAGTATCCAATCGTCAGCGTGCCGTCGGGATAGTAAGCTCCTGGCTGCTTCGCCCAGTATCGAATATTACGGAGTTGAAGCCCCTTGATCACACCCCAGGTTAGTGGTGCAGGAAGCTCGACATCGGCAAAGGCCAAGGCGCCCCAGAACGAAGACATCGCAAACCGGTACGTCATGCTTCGTCCGAAGGGAATGGGCCGTCCTGATGTGAAATCTTAGACATACTACTACAGTTAAAGTTCGAAGAGATCTTTAGGCGCACCTTCTTCATCGAAGTAATGAACGAAGTCTAGAGCAAATTGACGGGCTCGGTTCCTATACTCTTCGCATCGCTCCGGGTCCTCTACCTGCGCAAGCTTAGAGTAAGCAAGTTGCGCGAACTGAATAGCGAAGGATGAAGAGTAATAATCCAGCTGGATGACGCCTTCGGGACCATCGCGGGACCAGCCTCCGCCAATATAGAATGTGTCTAGGTGGTCGAGGTCTGCTTTCATACGTCTAGCATCGAACCGTGGTGATCCTGCTCTGGATAAACCAAGGTTCGCAAATACCTACGGATCCCCCATAATTAGCCTTCTCACATCGTCAGTTATTATAGAACAACACCCACGCGGAACCATAACCAGTTCGTATTCGGCATCTCCTTGTCGTTCATTCCACCTAGCCAGTTCTCGAAATTACGTTTTGCTTCGTCACTCAGGGGATCCCACAGCTTCTCCTTCGCAACGGCGATTGCAAATCCAATAGCAGAGCACTCAACCATTCGTTGATCCTTATCTCTCATAGGGCCCCAGAACTCGTCGCTCTCTGGGTCTGTCCCATTCTTGAAGCCATCCAACCACCTCTTCGTGCCCTCATAGTCGCCTCCTCCAGCAAGAAAAGATGCTAGGCCCCAGATTGGGCGAGAGAATCCCTCGAGTTGCGCAGCCGCCTCGTCATAGTGTGTCGCGGTGTAACCCAAGTGGATACGTGCTCCTCCTGGCGATGTATGTGAAGTCAGTGGATCGAGGAGACCAATTAGAAATTTTGCGAGGTCATTCTTTGTTTCCAGTGGATTTGAGGCAAAGGGCGTAGTGTCGGCGAAAGTGCTCATTATTGCTTTGAGGAAATTTAGTACATCGTCTCATCGTTTATATGTGGCTGGCAGTCCGACATTCTGCCGATTCGAAATACGGTTAATCCGGTCCGCCTCCCCCGTCGCTTCGCCCCGATTCCTCCTATCATATACGTGGGGCAGAAAACGGAGAGTGTATCGATCACAGCCAATGGAGAGATTATGTTAGTTAAAATTACCTCCATATTTCCTTTACTCTCCTCACCGCCTCAATGCACAAGTGCCATCTTTCAGCCATTTTATGGGGCTTTTATATCTTCATTCATTCTATGCGGATCCCACGTAATCACCCAAGGTTCCGTTTCTCCGTGTCCTATGTGTTCTTAGAATATCTTTTCTGGATGACTCGCGGACATTGCACGGAGCATACGACATATTGATCAAGCCGGACAGGTGACCCGTTTCCCGTCCGGTGCCCTGGCTTGGCTCAGTTTCAAGTCCCTTTCGTTGCATACCTCATCTCTTCCGCTAAAATTCTATGAACTACATAAATTTATGCAAAATATGTTTTCCTACAAGTAGGTACTCTTTTTATATTGTTGGGATGTTTGTAGGCTTACCTATACGTTATTTACCCTTGAGTGGTTCGTTTCCCGTCCAGGCATAGTATTCCAGTACTTTTTGCTTATGTTAAGGACTCCCAGCTGACGTATACCTTAACCTACCTACCTTACTTAAGATATTACTTTTGACCAAATTTAATCCTCATGCAAGGTGTGCATCCCCGCGTGCACACCGATACTTAGTATCCTCAAGATAGAGAAGCTTAGTAGGGGTTGGACACACCTTCAACGGATTATTGCGCACTCTAGAGTGCATTATTGCATATTGTGATGTTGGTATACCGGGCCGGGCGGACAGGAATACGACTGCACAGCCACTTTAGTAAGTTTGCTCGAGCTTCGCGAGACGCGGGTTGAAACTGAAAACGATTCCTTCAGGTCTGAATGTTTCGATATCGCATCACGTCTTAACTGATCCCGACCTCACAGGCGGCTTACTGTTAGGAATCGGAGTCTTCGCGCTACATGCCGTTTTTGAGGAGAGTGCTTCATAGTGGCATCCTCCCACCCTCAACCAAATTGTTCTGTAAATCGAGTTCACCTCTAAAAGCTCGTGCGAACTTAAGAGCACCCTTTAGCTCTGGGAAACAATACGTTTGGCAATACAGTGTCGCAATGAAACGCGCCTCCGAAGACCCACAGAAAGACCTTAAGATGTCCAACAAGCGTACACGAAACAAAGATGCTGGCTTACAGGAAGACATCACTCATGTTGAAGGTTCTGCCAGCATTTCCGGTGGGGCTACGGTGGAGGATAGATCCACAGCGGCCAAAAATACCAAAAGCGACGCGGATGTCGTTGAAACTGGTGATTCGGCGATGCCTCAGGATTCAAGCACTGAATCCAAATCCAAACAGGAAGCTTCTTCGCAGCCGAAATCCGGTAAAGGGAAAGGTAAAGAAAGCAAAAACATCGGCAGACGTCGTCGTGCACCCCGTAATGAGGAAGGTGAAAGTGAAAGACCGCCACCCGAGGACGGTGTTCCCAAAGCACCTCGTTATCCTAAGCGACAGTGTGCCCTGCTCATCGGGTTCTGCGGGTCTGGATACAGTGGGATGCAAATGTAGGTTAAATTTTAGGTACACGGGCGATGTTACTTATGCATTTCGCTTTCAGCCAACCGAGCCATACACGAACTATCGAGGGCGTATTATTCAGTGCATTGGTCAAAGCTGGTGCGGTATCACAAGATAATGCGGACGATCCAGTGAAGGTGAGCAGATTAGATGAATGAATTTGGCGGACCAATTTGAATTCGCTACGAAGGTGGGCCTAGCTCGTGCGGCTCGAACAGATGCAGGCGTTCACGCAGCTGGAAACCTGGTATCCTTGAAAATGATTGTCACCATACCTGGAGTTAAGGATTTAGTGGCACACATTAATGAAGAACTTCCACCAGAGATTCGTATGTGGGGATATGTGCGTTTCTGTTCACACGTTTTCGTGTAACCCTTTCTTACGCCTGTCTAGGTCCGAGTGCAAAATTCGTTCAACGCTCGTTTGTGCGTTGTCCGCGTTCGCACCGCTGCTTGAAGCGAGATTAACCTCTCAATTACAGAGTATGCGACAGCCGGAAGTATATATACTTCTTCCCTAGCTATCTTTTGATACCCCCGAAGCCTGGCAGCGGTCTCTACCGTGCTTTGCAAAATCAAGCCTCACAATCATCGATTGAGGAAGATTCTGTATGTCTATTTTCAGACACATTCTGGAAAGATACAGATCTTGCATCGACTCGCGAAGTAGATCTTCTCCGCAAGAGATCGTGGAGGGTGGACCCTGAGCAGATTGCGAAGTTGAAGGTAGCTGCTCAGAAATATGAAGGCACCCATAACTTCCACAACTTCACTGTTGGTCGTGAATTCTCAGATCGCAGCAATCATCGTCATATGAAGAAAATAGAGGTGAATAATTCCACCCTTTTTCTCCATTCCTCCTCCGAGTATTAACGCAAATATAGATTGCCGACCCCGTCGTCTATGGCGACACTGAGTGGGTAAGTGTCCTTTTCCATGGTCAGAGTTTCATGCTCCATCAGGTATGTTCTCGGTCCTATTTAGTGTGACTTGTCCACTCAAGAGCTTCTTCCAGATTGTAAGTTTCGGAAAACAAGCGGTATTGCGATTATTCATTTTAAGTTTTAGCGAAAAATGATAGCAGCTCTGGTGTTATCAATCCGATGCGGTACACCAAGCGAGATTATTGATGAGGTGAGAGCTATGTTGAGGGTCTCCTGTCTTACCTGACGGCCTTTTTCAGTTGTATGGGCCTCGTGATGTTTTTATACCAAAAATGCCTGCGTTAGGCCTACTTCTGGAAGAACCACTCTTCCACTCCTACAATACTAGGACGGCAGTTGTGAATGAGAAATTCCAACCAACCGACGCAGATTATCGACCTCCTATTGATTTCGATATCCATCGAGACCAAATCAATGCTTTCAAGGAAGAATTTATTTACAAGAACATGCGCGAAGTAGAGGACCGCGACGGAATGTAAGTCTGACCCTCATTACTTTTTAGCAGAGTCTAACAGAAAAATAGTTTCGACGCGTGGATGCGAAGTATTGACGCCTATGCTGGGAACGACTTGCTCTATCTCGGACCAACGGGAGTAATCCCCGCTGCTTCAGTCATTAAGAAAGGTGAACGCAGAGACAATCCGTTCAAAGAGAAGAAGATCTTCGACGCTACGAGTTTCCCTGTAGGCGATAACGTAAAGGAGCAGTTAGTGGAAGAGGAAGAGGTTGAAGAAGAGGCAGTGATTGACAAGAAACACCTTGCAGAGACTGAGGGGTAAGCTTTATTTACATACAAATACATAGTTGCAGTATCCACAAAACCAATGCGAGAACATAAATCGCTTATTCATGTTTGGAATTTGCGCATGGTCTGGATCTCGTCTAACAAAGCCTGAAGACGATCATCGTCAATCTTCACGAGGCTAAATAAACTATCAGTCACATAACTCGCGCAATATCGCCAAGGGTGTGGCACGAACCTAGGAATGATGCTCTTAGCTTCCTCAGCGTCCGCCGGGCAGAGATTGGCTATTTGCG
>JASFDH010001682.1:0-13641 GCA_036937195.1 Nidularia pulvinata
ACCGCATGGTTACTAATGCACAATCCAGGAGACTTGACAAATCAACCTACAGCATCACCAACGAGCGCTGTTCTTCCGTATGAATGGTCTAATAGGGGCTTCACAGTTTGTATGGTCCACTAAGAAGGTTTTCCGGTATACAGTTTCAAAAAAGTTTAGGTCGAAAAACACACAAGTGGTTTTGTCACTGATAGTACGTACGCGAACTAGAGCTACGGACTCAATTTCCCAACCAGAATACACCGACAACAGTCTTAGGAAGTATAATTGAACGTCGGGCCGTCAAAGAATGTACTCGCTTTTTCAGGGCTCGAGACTAACAGGATGGCATTGACGAGGTGCCCCTTCGTAATCGGATATGCCACGATGCTCGACGTACCGATGAATAACTTAGGCTTTAGGAAGGGGGGACTACGTTACTTAAGTACCTTGCTTTTTCCAGATTAGCTTCAAAAATACTAAAACTCACCGATGTGAGATCTTTAAGTGCACGATGGTCAGGCATCAGTTTATCCAAAGCCTCCCTTGCAACAAGGCCTTGATACACAATGTATCCGCTCCACGCTGGGTAAACGGCGTCTTCATGGCCTCGAAAGCTCTGAGCCAATAACGTCTTTCGAACATGGGAGCGAATCCCATCAGTGCCAATAAGATCGCATGTAGCTGACGATCCATTCTCAAATTCAAGCGGGACGGAGGAGTCACCTTGTTTGTATGCAGCAATCTAGTGAGGCAAGTGGCTTTTGACGTTCGAGGAAAAGATTTTCAAAAGGATCTGTTGGACGTCGGCTCAGTTGAATGCTGGAAGTGACCTTGCGTTCAAATGATGCTGTTAGTCGTGACTTCTGTGAACTAGATGATTGCATTGAGATGCACCGTTAGGATAAGCTTGGGAAATATTCCGATGGAACTCGACTCCCTCCTTCCTGTCGCTTCTCCAGCTACTAATCACCAAATCGATCCCGAGAAAGAAGACTATCGTAAGTCTGATATCTCTGACCAGGAAGAAGATAACTGACGAGGTTTATCATCCAGGCAAGTATCTCAATGCCCCGCAGAGCACGGTCCACCCCATGATATCCCAGGTGCGTGGCCCCATCATCATCCCTGCTCCCACCTTCGTCACGTCATCCTTCTGCTCGTATATGTCGATTGTAAACCTATTAGATGGACATATGTGTTCATTAGCCAAGCCCAGCGTTAGTCTCACGATGCCAGCTCCACTGATGCGCGATACTGAGTAAGGGCAACAGGACAACGGAAGAAGACGAGGTACATGATCGCAATGCGCAGTGGTTTATCCTCCGTCGAGTCCATAGCCAGTCTTTAGTCACCTACAAGATAAAGAATCTCTATACCACTCCAGATAGGTCCTAGTACACCACGAGCCGCTGCTACAAACTCGCCCCACAGAGTCATCTGTTGCATTACCTCATGAACAATGCAAGCAACTTGATGGACGATAAATACCCCATCAAGGCATTTCAAAGTCGGCCCGGGCTAACAGACACCATAGATAATCATCGATTGAAGGAGGAAGAGGGAACGAAGAGTGATTGTAATGCATCTAGGTTTCTGATACAGGACTGCTAGCAGACAGCGTCTCAGACATATCAATCTTTGCTGTGCTTGAAGCTGTAGATGGGCCGGACGAGGTCCAGAAGTTCGAAGTTCCTTGGTTTTCACAGCGAGCAAGAGCTGAGCAGAGATTACAGGTAAACTCATAGTAGTAGCTTGGTCGCGGCGCTCATATAGGTTTGTAGCAAAGCAAGATGTTGTGCGTTGTTTGAACGACATGGCGCCCGTCGCTGAGTTCATTGCCTGCACCACGATGGCAATACCTTTGTAGAACACGGGTATGCTTTCTCTTCTGCTCCTCAAGTGTGGGCAAATACAACTCTAGATAGAGCGGCAGAATATTACATATGACAAAAAGGATAAAACTGTAAATAAAAAGTAGGACTAGAGGAAAAAAAGGAAAGGCGCTTCCCAATGAACCTAGGTAAGTTGGATAGTAATGTACTGTATCATCAATCCAATCGAGATGACACTGACGCGGAAGCGCAGAACCATCCATCCGTGCTGAGTGCGTATCCATTTCATTATCCCATCCCGTCCCGTCCCGTCCCATCCATTCCGTACTAAAAGGGATGAAAAACACAACGAAACATTCAACAGAACTAGAAAAATAGAAAAAAGGGGTATGCAGTCGACATCGACCGGGGCAAGGTATAATCATATCGTATCCCGTAAGGAAGAAAGTCAGGAGTAGGGGTAGGGTACAGGTCGGGGTGAAGTGGGGCCACTGGGGTGTCGGGCCGGATAGAACGGGTAAGGGGAGTAGAACTTGAAACGCAAGTGTTAATAGGCAAATAAGTTAACAGCTCCGTGCATGTGCATGACACAGACGGGAGGGGGGGGAGAAGCACGACGACTCGCGCCGTGCGTGCAGGGCGGCTGAGGAGCAGTAATGGTGGAGATGCAGAGGGTGGATAGGGGCTAGTAACACATGGAAGGCAAGAAGGTGTAATAAATAGTGATGATGCACAGTTGGTCGGGTTTCGGTAGGGGTAGAGAGGGGGAGGGAGTTGATTAGGTAGACGCAGATATACCAGGGAGACAGACGGTACGCAAGAAGAGAAAGGAGGGAAGAACGCATGGCAAGCCTATCAAGCGGTACCGCCATACGCATCCTCATCCTCACCAATCGCATACCTCGCGCCTCCATAGCTCCCCACACCCACCGAGCCCGTCGTCTGATGGCCCACCGCGCCCGTCGTAGGGTTATACGTCCCCGTATTCGCACCATACAGCACCCTCATGCCTCCGCTGCTCGCTCCCCCACCGGCAATCGGCATGGAGGTAGCATCAGCGACGGGCATGGGGTAGCTAATCTTCGGGTTCCCGCTAGAAATGGACGAGGCAGAGGAGGTGAGCGAGGCGGTGGCAGCGAGGGTCTTCTTGCGCTCTGCGTAGGCGCGCAGCATCTCGTCGGGGGACATCACGCTTGCGGGCATGGGCATCGTGCTCATCACTGGGGAGATGGGGGCCGTTGGTGTATATGCGGGTGCAGCGGTGATCGGGGTGCCGGGGTACGAGGGGGCACCATATGGTGTGGAGTACGCATACGGGCTCGCGGGGTCATAAGCGGGTGACGGCGCTGCAGGGGGAGCGAACAGCAGATCGTCTCCATCGTCCTCGGCGTGTCCCTGCGCGGCTGTGGAGTACGTAGATGTGGGCGCCCCAGTGCGCATCATGCTCAGCGCGGGCATCACTTCGTCCATCTCGTCCGCCTTGTACTGGCTCTGCTCCCGTGCTGCGGCATTCGACGCGGCGCGGGCGCGGCCCACCTGGATGCGTGCGCGGATGTCCTCTGGGGTGAGGGTGAGCGGGCCTTGAGTTTGGCGGGGGGAGAGGGTGCCGGAGCTAGCTTCTTCGGAGGAGCGGGCATCATCAGAGTCAGAGTGCGCGGCGTTGTCGGAGGTGGAGGTGCTGATGTCGGCGGGGAGGCTGGGCACGGGCGGGATGTATGCGGAATGGAAGGCACGCGTGCGGCGGGATTCGCCGGAAGGACGGGGGTCGGCTGCAAAGGAGACGCGGGACTGGCGCTCGCCGGCGGCTAGAAGAATTAGGGGTGACATCAGTTACCTCAAAGCCGTTACGTGGCGAAGGCGGGACTTACCTAAACTCGAACGGGGGTCCGCTGCAAACGACACGCGGGAGACGCGCTCCGTCGTCTGCATGCCGCCGGGGTTGCGTAGGCCCACACCAGGGAAACGTTGTCCCCCAGCCTTCGTGCCAACCCCTGCATTGCCCGCCGCCTCCTCAATCGAGCTTGCAGGGCGGATGCCCCCAAAGCTGAATGCGCTTGAGTCGCGCACGCCCGGAGCACCGCCGAGAGCCATGCTCTGGCGGGACACGGCCATGCTGTGGCGCACAGCGGCGTTCGCACCGGCGGCAGAGATACTCTTCCAGTCGCCGGAGATGGTGGACATGCGCTTGTCGACCTTCTCCGTCCACTCCTTGCGCTTCGCCTTCTCCTTCGTGCGCTTCCACCGGAAGTACCCGGCGATGCACGCGAAGACGAGTAGGAGGGGGATAAGCGCCGCGGCGGCCTTCTTTCCTGGGGTGAGGACGCTCGAGTTGGTCTTGAGGTCGCCGACCTGGGTCGTGGAGGACGAGGCGACACTGGTGTCTGCGGAAGCAGGGGCGCCGGAGGCCGGCGCGGAGTACGTAGCGGTGAACACGGGGCCGGCAGGAAGGTCGCTCATGAACAGGTCCATGCCCTTAGGCACGATCTGCACCTGCAGTTGCTGCGAGGCGGTCGAGTTCCACCAGCGCGGCATCAGCTGCAGGGGATAGCTGCCGCGGGAAAGAGCGACCTCCTCCCACGCGTGCGCGATAGGGGATTCTGCGCCGGGGATGTAAAGGAAGATGTTGATCGCGGAGGTGGTGGGGAGGCAGGTCGGGTCCCAGGTGACATTGAGTGTCTGCAGGGCATCGACGGTCTGCCCGATAGTTGGGGAAGTGATGAACTTCGTCGCGCCGGTTTTGCAAGCTGCAAGGGGGTATGAGCTGGGCACGATAGAAACAGGAGCAAGAGTGGTAACGAACCGGGCAAAGTGGAATCAGTAGCAGCGCTGGTTGTCGCGCGTTTGGAGAACAGCTTGTGCGCATGCGATACGTGGATATTGGCGAAGCCCATTTTGAACTTGCTTTTTTTGCTTTCTTGACGAGGTTGGGTTGGATATACAACAGATATCTGGTTCAAGTCGAACTAAGGTTGAACTTTCGTAGCACGGATGTGGGGGTGCAAAGGAACGTGGTCCGCAGGGTGCGGGAGCGTGGGGTAGAAAAAAGAGCGAAAGGCGATACCGGCGACGCGGTGGGAGGGAGAAGGAGGGGCGGGCGGGGGAGGTCCGAGTCGTCGTCGTAAGGGGGAAGGAGAAGAAGAAAACGCAGGGTACTAACAGTGTGCGCACACTTCCCCCTGGGAATCCATCAAGCATCAATTGAGAGATTAGGACTCCGCTTGTCGACGTTGCCAAGCGCGCACTGGATTGGCTCCGGGCTGGGACAGGGGCGCCGGAGACGACAAGGAACAGCGCCCGGTGACGACGACGGCGAAGGTGAAGACTCTGGGGTGCGGGGGTTTTGCTCGTCCACAACCACGACGACGAGGGCTACTACGGAGTCTGTTCAATTCACTCATCCTCCTGCCCTTCCCGTGTCTATTCTCATTGCATCGACATGACAGCGCGCGCTCTTCATGAATCTTCTCATTGTATTTCGGCCCATGACCCTTGTGATTCCGATGACTCCTCCGCAAGTGATTGTCAAGAAGGCGGACGTGACACTCGTTTCAACCCGCACTCGTATGTATGTAGGCGTGCTGGCTTTAATTAATTTCAGTTCGTTTGTCGTGATCGTTCGTTATTCGCAATCACTCTCGAGGACGGACCCCACAGTATCGCAGCTTGAGGTATTTTCGCCTCGTCAACAAGTGAACTTGCAGCCCATCGCTCATCCATCGAAAAGATGCTGATGGACAGCCTTCACCAGTCAATCGGTCACTCTACTCGTCCAGCAAGGCCACTCGCCTACTCGCCTCCTCATGAACGCAGTAAGTCCTCTCTCCCTCGCGGTCCGACTTATCCATTCAACCCCGCAGGCACATCTCTGTACGCCTATCCTGACCTCCCAATCAATCACACAAAGGCATCCCATCGGTATCTGATGAAAGTGCATTCATTGTGAATCGTGATACACAGTGCTCCCCGACGAGTGCATCGTGATGTTCACTAGGGAATTCATCACAATGCCTACATACTTGATACTAGGGGCAGTGGTGCGGGTAATTTTGAGTGGGCAGTGCACTGATTATCATCCCTCCGACTTCTCTTAGAGTCGAAACTCGGCCTCCTCATCGCAGGAAGTAATATGGAGAGCACAATGGGCCTTTGCTCATGATCACCGTGCGGTGCCGTACGGAATGACCATTTGCTTCTCACCGATCTTTACGTCCCGAGTCCCCCATATACCGCTGAGATATGATTTACACATATGGATTGCTAACACTACCCCGCCCCCATACCCGCAGTGAGTCTGTCCTTTATTGTTCCCGACAATCATGATACTCATGCTCCTATCACTTAAATTCCTCGATCCAGACTGATAATGCGTTACAATAATAAATATACGTTAACGGATCTTTGCAGGCCTATCTTCCAATCAAGCCAAGTCAGCCCATCTATTTGCCGATCTAACGGTTCAACACCATCTTTCGAAGTATGGTACGCTCCTTTCTTCGGCACTCATCGTAAAACTTGCTACACAGGCATTCTCGAGCAACTGGTGGTGCTACCGTACGAAGATTCTCCATACGCTCGCCCTCATTGTGTTTCAGAAGCACAGCTACTTACTTCGAACGGATCTGATCTTCGTAGTCGAAGATGCAAATTTGGCATGATAACCACAGCAAGTCCGTCATTACGTTGTTCCTAACGATCATATACTTATACTTATATCTAGGAGTGCCGCATTGATGTAGGTCCCTACTGCTCTTCCCACAAAATAGCACGTATGAAACATAAAAGATATAAAAAAAGGAGCTAGAGTTTGGCAGAAATGCTCTAGTAAAATCATTAATCTTGGACCACTAAACAGATCTGCCGACTTCCTTTTTACGAACAGAGACTGCGTAATAGTGTTTTCCGAGGCATTGATGGGCTGCAGCACATTCGTGAGCAGCGTCCTCATTTCCAGAGTCAAATGCACTTTCGAGATATGGCAGCGCCGTTTGTGCCCGCTTGACTAAACAGTCGGTCGCAGCCGTCAGTAGAGGAGAGATACAAGTAATACTAAATATTTCACATACGTTCTCGTAATGGCTCAGGACCCATAGCAGTGTCTTCTTCATGCTCGTTGGTAGCTGGTATGAGCCCATACCAAATCCCAGCACCAAGCAAGAAAGCACTGATAGGGTCCATGCCGTTTTCTGCAGACCGTCGAAGTATAGATGCCTCAACATCGGGTATGCGAGATGACTCTCGCTTCTCCCGTCTAGCTCTAACGGCTTCAAGGACGGATGCTTTAACGCGCCCCAAGTCCTCCTCGAGGTTTAGTGGAGCATCCACACTGTACCGGTTTGTAATGTCCAGAACGCATTCAGCTACATATGCAGCTGAAGGTGGACGGAGTTTTGCGTCCACGCTGCAGCACATCTCTGCAATGCTTGCGAGGCTTTGCATGTGAGCGTCCGATTGCATTTTGAATTCGCGGAAAGGATGTTGTCCCTTGGCAAGAAGGGCTCGAACTTCCGATTTGCTTTTAGCACCAGGTTTTCCAAAGGGAGGAGAGGAGAATGGAAAACTTCCCGTTACAACTTCCCAAATGATTATGCCAAGACTACGGTGTATGAGGCAATTTAAGGAATGTAAACATATTGCATATTAATAGACTTCAACATACCTCCAAATATCGGTGCGCATGGTATGCACCCTTTGTGCCGCGCGTTCTGGAGCTTCAAACCGGATATCTAGCTCAATTGCTAGTGAAGCCTCTTGAAACTATGCCAAGTCAATTAAGGCATTTACTTTCAGATGATTTTGCACAACTAACTTACCCTCCTAGCTTGTCCAAGGTTTGTCAGGCAGGGCTGGTAACGCTCGCCATGCGCATCCGTTATTTTCCTCAAAACAACGTTCTCGTCACTGACTACTTTCAGGATCATCCCAAGGCTATGAATGAATGCCACCGTATTTGCGAGCTCGTAAAGAATGCGGAGGCACGATATGTTATCTGGGAGAGTGTGACTACTGAGGACCTCTGCAAGAGTAGGTTGACCCCGTAGATCCTCCATCACGGCATAGACTTTGGCGTCTCCATTTGTGGTCTTTTTACGAAGAGCAAGACCATGGAATGATTGCACCAAAGTCCCGTAAGAGATTCGCTGATATATCTCTGCATATCGAGGACCACTGCGTCCGGATTTCATCTCCCCATTGTCCACTTCTGTGCAAATAACCCGTCTAACGTTGTCTAAAACCCCGCAGAGGACGCCATGCTCATCAAAATCAACAAGCAACCTAGGATCGCCTTCAGGAAAAGAGATGGAAACTTCTATGTTGGTTGGACGGCCGCCGTTGCCGCTATTCTTGTCCTCTTCGATCAGCCCATGAAGTGTCCGATAATTATTGTTCTGCTGGGACACTATGTCGTCAATTCTTGCAGATATCTCGCGTTGAGTAACTAGAGTTAAACCCAGAGTTTCTGCGGTGGCCGTTTCAGTCCTTTTGACATCTGATCTTGTCTCGATCTGTAAAGATACAGTGTATGCAGCAGTTAACCAGAGATAAAAGGTGAAGATACGGATACGTACAACGACTTCCAAGGTGCAGACACGAATCCATTTATCAAGACTCTGCTGTATTTCAGGAAGCCTATGACGAACGTAGAGCTCCCGAGCTTTCTGTAAGAAGTTCCATTCCCGACTGCATCGAAGCACGAACACTAAAGCATCAGTCAAGCAGTTGCGCAGATCTCTCGCTGAATCTACAGTATTGAGCGCTGATCGATTCTTTTCCAATAAGCCTAGGAGAAGAGATGCTGTATTCCCAAGATCGGTGCACTTTGATTTGAATTGCCTTGCCTGTTTTACCAGCAAGACGATTTGCTGCAGCAGCTGGATATTGAAACCGACCGCCTGCTGAATACTCAAAGGATCGACCATGATTGGAGGAAGTTGAGCTTTGGTGTTTCTTTTTTCTCACGATCAGAGGCTTGTTAGTGTGGATGTGACGTGAGTAATCTGATAAAGCTATTTTGGCTGTGCAAGATATACATATATGCAGGTCTGAAGAGATAAAGCGTGGTCTATGGACGATCTATACTTGTAACCAAGTGGCACCCCGACTAGGACCCCGGAAGAATTCAGCCTCGCTGAACGATTCCTCCCTCGTCGCCGCTACACGACGTTGCTAGATAGACTAATAACCATCTTAATCGTAACCTACAAGCCCCCAGCTACATCAGGAATTTCCCATGTTTGAAACCTTCTACAAATGTAGGTACTCTTCGACAATTTTTAAGGATTTGCATAGATCTACTTGAATTTACTTGTTTCTGAAAGTGGGTAAATGTAGGTAGAAACAAAACATCCCCTTGAGCATTATTGCAAATATCATGCAATTGTATATGATTTGACCCGACTTTAACCATTTTACACACATACAATTGTTCGATTCGTCTAATATTTCTCTCGTTTTTCAATCTTTACTTGCTAATTGACAACAGGATGATTATATTTAATCACTATATCATTATTATTAAAGAACTTTAAACTATAAACACTGGAAACTATAATACGAAGAACAGACAAAGTGATGAAAGGACTACGGAGAAAATAAATACGAGATGATAGGAAATGCATTAAATTTGGTGGCATTAATGCGTCTCTCAGTTTTCAGTCCTTTATTTCGGCCTCCAGCTATCGAAACAAAATCATCAATACATGATACAGCCAGAGCAACAAGACATGCCATGGTGACAACGCAAGTTAACATAGGGGCTTGAGTTTCAGATTCTGATCGTTCTGGATTGTCCGGAAAGCTAGTCTTGAAGCAAGATAAGTAGTGCTGACCATATGCGAACCTGTCTTTGAACAACTCCTGGAGCGTGAAAATTATTGCTCCATAACGAAATGGACGGTATCCAAGGATAGAACTGCTCGAGTTTTGGTGACTAGTGAGCGTTTAATATCTAAATGAGTTTGATTAATGAATTCTGAACACGCACCTTTAGCTTTCTTGACTTTGGCTTGAAACTGTTCAGTCATGCTACACTCGATGTTGTCCGTGTGCGTTTACGATTTTGGCTATTCCAGACTCGTATTAATGTTAGTTATTTAACTGACATTGAACAGTTCATGAACAGGGGTTTACTTTTATTTTCTAGGGCTTTATTCTTCATCCGTCGACCACCTGGAATGCAAGACATCAGTGAAGTTCAAGGCTAGTATGCCACGTCACTATGGCTGTATCGCACGATCACCTTCTATTTCCTTTTGTAGTCGCTCAGCTTCCTCTTCTTCCAGCGGCTTTCTCCTCTTCCTGGTCTCAGCTGCCTTCAGCTGTCGAGAATGGGCTTTGATGTCGGAATTATCAGCAGAAGCCTTCTCCATGAAGAGAGAGAGATTAAGTAGGGTAAATGAAAATGAAAAAATTGATGTAAATGAATGTGAAGGACTGTATGTAGACATAGAGAGTGGAAGGCAGAGAAGGGATGAAGAAGGGAAGAGTCGATGGTGGCACTAAATGAATGGTTGGGTGTTCGTCCGAATTGCTGGCAAGTAATTTATTTCGCATCATGCCATTTCTTGCACAGCCAATTAACGTCTCTGCTTCCCACAGGTCATATTCCTCCTCTTCACCCGAATAACTAGCTCTCTTATGTCAAGTCTGTGTTATGTCATCTCCTAATTCTATCACCTCAGTATTCTACTGCCCTGTCGACTTCAAACTTAACCTCGAATTCTTTTATCTTACATGATGCAGTATAAGTGCAAAGCATGTAAATTATCTAGTATCACATAGAACTATATACAGTTTTTACTGTTTTTTTATTAGCCACTGAAATTTTAGCAATCCTCATCTGATATTACTGACTTTACACAATTGCTACAATTCGTATAAGATTCTCAATTTGGGTATTTCCTGATGTACTTCCACATACCAAAATCATGGCAGGAGTGAACACCCGACGCCTACCAACCACTACGACACCGACACCGACACCGACACCGACACCGACACCGACACCGACACCGACACCACCACAACCAACAACACGAAGCAAAACGACAGCCCCTGCCCCGAATACACAAAGCCAGACAGGAGATAGACAAATACTGAGCCCAGAAGATGCAAGAGCCCTCCTTGAGAGAGAAGGATACCTAGAAGCAGGTGCGCCTTTCACCACGAACCACGCGTCGCTGATCGTTCTTCAAATCGCTCGAGCGTTTCCCTCTGGAACATGCAAAGGCCATAAGAACGCGGTCCTACTCCTCCAGGCCCTTGCTGCGGTGCTGGACACCCTCAATACCAACCTAACGGCAGAGGCCGTAGCGACAGCAGTCTCAGAGAGACTAAAAGATACTCTGGAGCAGTTGACAACCGCTTCAGTCACACTCAACACAGTAACGGGAGATATCCACAATCATATGGAAACCCTCAAGGACAACCCTGCCCTCCTACCGCCATCTACGACAGTAACCCCACAAGAGAACAGCTATGCTTCGGTAGTAGCCCAACAACTAGCAGCACCTCACGCAGAAGTCATATCCAGAGGAAACGCGGCAGAGAGCCGCATAGTCATCAACCTCTCGCAAGGGAACAATGGCACAGGAAACCAGGACCAGCTCGGCGAACTCTCAGAAAAAGAGCTAGTTGTGAAAGCGAACCTCACTCTCGACCTGATGGAGGAACTCCGCATGGACGCACCGAAAGGGATCACATTCATCTTGGCAAGAAAGAGCGGCAGAGCCATCATCTACCAGCTCAATTCACCACAAACAGCAGCCTGGCTCAAGAGCACCCTGGTCATGCCCAAGTTTATGAGCTACTTCGGAGGTGAGTACAATTCCCACATCCCCTTCCTCGAAACAGTGGCGGAGTTCGTACCCACGAGCTTCGACCCCATGTCAAGGGTACACCTGAGCACGATAGAGGAGCACAGCAGCCTGAAGGGCAATAGCATCTCCTATGCTCGATATCTCAAACAACCTAAATTCCGCAAGGAAGGACAGGAGGTAGCTCACGTCATCTTGGGCTTTGCTACCCGGGAGGCAGCAAATAAAGCCCTTTTCGATGGACTGGTTATAGAGGGAAAACCAGTCAAGGTACGGAAAAGCCCAGCAGACCCAGAGCGCTGCTTCAAATGCCAAAGCATTGCTAGCAAGCACCGAGCCCCCGAGTGCCCTGCTGATCACGAAACCTGTGCACGCTGCGCGGCCCAACACCCGACGAGAGAGTGCCAGGTCAAGGACCGAACGAAATTCTGCTGCAGTAACTGCATAGGCCCCCAGGCTGAAGGCCATGGGGCGGCAGACAGACGCTGCCCATTCTTCCTAGAGAAGATGCGTCAGCTACATGCAAGGATCCCAGAAATGAAGTACAAATACTTCCCTACTAATGACCCAGCTACCTGGGAGCTTCTTTCAACAGATAATCACTCGGAACCCATAGCTAGGGGATGGTACGAAACACCTCGACCACACCCATTAGGACAGGTAGCAACGAGCACATCACTGGCACGGACTAGGCCCAACCGACACGTGCGAACACAAGAACCAAACGCAACACACACACTGACACACCTCCCTCTAACTCTGGGGGAAGTACGAGCCACAGTACAGGCGGGAAGCCAACGCGAACGCTGGATGATAGAGAGACAGAGTGAGCAGGGAGACAACACAAGGACGCAAGTACAAAGAGAAGCGGATCTAAGGGAGGAAGGAGAGAGGCAAGAGGAAGGAGGAGAAACTAGGGGAACTGACTTTTTGGGGACGGGAAAAGGAAGGACGGGAGAGAAGGGTAAAGGAAAAGCACCAGGGAGGGGAGCGAACGCAGGAGCTCAGGACAACGGCTGGCCAACGAAGAGGACACGACAGGATGGAAGCCTCTTCGATTGGATCCTGAGACCAGGCACAGATCGAGCAGACCGACCCCAGCTAGCAGATCACGAAGACATGTTCCCCCCCCCAGGGTCAACAATCCAACGGGCAAGGAGCACCTCAGCCCCAACACTACCCATCACCCCTCACAACGCAGCGCTGGACACCCAGACCCCTACCAATGCCTGAAGAACCACCAGTCAATACACGAACGCTACGTATTTGGCAACAAAACATCAACGGCTCCTTGGATGGGCAACATGCGCTGCTAATGGCAATGGGGAAGGACTTCGACATCTGCGCACTACAAGAACCATACATCGACCACCTCCGCAACACCAGGGCCAACACACACTGGATCACCATATACCCTACACACCACCGCACCAGCGACCGCCATACTCGCTCCATCCTCCTGGTCAATAAACGCATCACAACAGATGCCTGGAAGCCACTCCCAATAGACTCACCCGATGTTACCGCCATCCAACTCACTAGCGACATCAGACACATAATTCTTCTCAACATTTACAATGACTGCACCCACAACCACAGCATCACAGCCCTCTCCAACTACATGCGAGAAGCAAGGAAAGAACACCGCAGCGGAAGCGACCCTCCAACATACTTCATCTGGCTAGGAGACTTCAACCGACATCACACGCTATGGGAGGAGGAGCGGAACCACCACCTATCAAACACAGCACGCAGTCTAACATTAACACAGCCCCTACTGGACCTGTTGGGCCGATACCACATGAAGATGGCCCTGCCCAAGGATATTCCCACTCTGCGCGCCATGCGCACAAAGAACCTTACCCGGGTGGACAACGTTTTCGTCAGCGAAGGCCTGCTAAATGCGGTGGACCTCTGCAATACAGCCCCTGAAAGCCAACCCCCACGCACGGATCACTTCCCAATACTCACCAATATCAACGTCACTGTCAGGAACGGCACCAACGCCCCCCGCC
>JASFDH010001683.1:0-13640 GCA_036937195.1 Nidularia pulvinata
GCTCTGGGATCTGTGTAGAAGCTGTTCAACATATTTACACCATGTCCATCAAGAGTTGCTCCAGGAAGTCAATTGCACAGGGTGTATGCCATCTGAATTATGCTTTACATATGTTCCGAGTGTATGCTGTGGGATCAATCAGGCCTCTTTGCTATGTCTGATCTTGCTCTCATTCTGTTGACAGTTTTGATATTATATCCGACAGGCAATGACCATATCCCGAATTAGCAACTTCTCCACAAGTACGAACGCGAGTTTGATGTAGTTCGCCTTTTCCATCGGCCAGCATCGGCACCGAGTAATATCATTCGAACAAGAAGAGCCGGTGTATGTATTGTTAACTGCACGGGATGCTGAAGTTCTGATATAGGGTCTGTAAAAATGTGCCACGAGTAGTCATTGACCCATCAGAATCAGACAGATTTCTACCTCAGATAACGCAGACGCAGCAAAGTCCTCAAAAAATTGATTCAGGCTGCTTTAACTGAAAGGGCGAATCAAGTCCACTGTCACACAACCCTTCGCAATACTAGATGTCCCAGCCTATTGTGAGTACCCATGGATGAAAGAAATATAATTACCGCGCTCACCCCTTCTTCCATTGCAGCCAGAGAAAGCACAGATACTAGTCCTTGGAGGCGGTCCTGCTGGAAGCTACGCAGCTACCGTACTTTCTCGAGAAGGCTTCGATGTTGTCCTTCTCGAAGCAAGCAAGTTTCCCCGGTAGGAGCGCTCGTTTAGATGCACGCTAATTGTCTCATCGGATTCCCAGATATCATATCGGGGAGAGCATGCTGCCGTCCTGCAGGCAGTTCCTTAAGTTCATAGAGCTAGAGGAGACTATAAAGAATTTTGGTTTTTGTAAGAAGGTAAATTATACTAAGGCATCCTATGTATAGTAATATGTCTGACTATTTGATTAGCCAGGCGCTACTTTGAAGCTTGTAGGAGAAAAGAGAGAAGCATGTAAGTTTCATTTAATTGTCATACATTAATGACTCCTTACGTCTTTGCACAGATACTGATTTTATCAGGTTGAGCCCAGACAATGGAGCCTGGAATGTAGTAAGTGCATATTCGTACTCTATATTCTGTTCTTCGTCCTGATAAGATGGAATGTCCTAGACCCGGGCTGATTTTGACCAAATTCTCCTGAGTAACGCCGGGAAGGCCGGTGTTTCTGTCTTCGAGGAGACTCGTGCCCTTTCGATTAGTTTTTCTGGCAATAATACGAAGGGTCGCCCCATATCTGTAAAATGGAAAAATGTCAACAAGGGCACTACAGGGAACATCGATTTCGATTACCTCGTCGATGCAACTGGTCGAGAAGGCATCATGTCACAGAAGTATCTTAAGCATCGGAAGGTCAATACGAGCCTGCGTAACGTAGCGTGCTGGGGATATTGGAAGGGTACTGGTGCATACGGTGTAGGTACGAAAAGGGAGAACGCACCTTGGTTTGAGGCTTTGACAGGTTTGTTTTTAACCTGTCTTTTCGTTTTTATATTAACATCTGTGAATCCCTATGCAGACGAATCTGGATGGAACTGGTTTATTCCTCTTCACAATGGGATGACATCAGTGGGTGTTGTCATGAATGAGGCTATGAGCGCCCAACGGAGAGAAACTGAAAAAAGCAGGAATAGAGGGGTCGCATTGTCCCTCAAAGAGCACTATCTTGAGTGCCTCAAATTAAGCCCAGGACTAATCAATCTTTTAGGTGATGGGAAACTTGTTGACGATGGTCCATATCCAGTCATACAGAGCGCCAGTGACTTCAGCTACAGCGCACCGAGTTACTCCGGAGACCATTATCGTTTGATCGGTGATGCTGCTGGTGAATTTCACGAATTGTCATAAATTCTGATCAGTGAACTCACTTCGGCCTTTCTTTCTTAAGCTTTCATTGACCCGTTCTTCTCGTCCGGAGTGCATCTGGCTTTCACAGGTGGCTTGGCAGCGGCAGTCTCTATTTCTGCTTCCATCCGTGGCGAGTTCGACGAAAAGGATGTTTGCAAGTACCACAATGAGAAAATAGGTATTGCATACACGAGGTGGGCCACATGTAAATTGTTCTTCATCACGTCTTCTAAGTTTTATCCAGGTTCCTCGTGGTGGTCCTGAGTGCCTACAAACAGATGCGAGCCCAGGATAAACCTGTTCTCTCCGATTTCGACGAGGACAACTTCGACAGGGCGTTTGAGATTATTAGACCTGGTCAGTATCTCTCCTTTTATTTGTTTCTTTTCAGGAGATACTTAACCCCTGTTGTAGTCATTCAAGGAGATGCTGACGTCGGCAAGCGGATGTCAGAGGACGAACTCCAAAAGACAATTAAATTTTGCGGAGGTGTATTCCTACCTGTCGACCCTGAGCTTCACTCCCGCATTGCGCCGCGGCTGGATAGCAAATTACTCGATCCTAATGGACCTATCGTGACTCCAGAAGAAATCGAGCTCTTAATTCCAGACGATCTCGAGGCTCAGCATGTCTTAAAAGAGATCAATGCTCGGAAGGGTGCAGGAAATGCATTTTCGTCCATCGAAAGCTTCAGCGATGAAGTCGCCGCGGGATTTTTGGCGCGGTTAGATAGAGGTCGTCTTGGACTGACTAAATATCCAGTGACTGGAGCTCCTATGACCATGTATTCCTCAAATACGGCGAGGTCCACCAGCCTCATTTCTTGGTTCTTGGAAAATAAACATTTAACTCCGACTTTGTGTTCTGCTCTCTTTTTTTCCCTTTTTATACCAGCCATTGCGTTGCTTTACTTCCCAACGCTGGGCTAGCTCCAGAGCATTGTCTTTTTATGTTTTACTTGGGCTTAAATTTTTAACATCGACGAATGGGAGTTGACAAATGTTTTAATATTTATTATCTACGGACTGTACGTATACGCATGTCTGAGGTCTGAATCATTTTCAAAATAAAAAACCTTTGAGCTGTTGAAAAATTAGGAAGTCTCACTGTCTCTGAATCCCATGCATTTTTGACATGTCCCAAAGTACTCAAAACTTCCCTCATCCAACGAGAACAATGGAGGTGAAGGTGAAATCTTTGTCAGAGCTTTGTTCGCTTCTTTGATATGCACCTGCTAGGTGAGCATGTGGACTCTGGCGCCAATCTATGTACTGTCGATCAATCAACTTCTGTCGTACGACGTGAGTATATCGGTATATACCTGTACACCTGTACATACATGTACATAACTGTACGCACGCGGCGTTTGCCCAGGAGCACACAGAGAGCACTTCTTGATCGACATCTTGACAGTGACAGTCGGGGATCGAGTATTTGTACAATCAGTGTCGAGCCTTTCAGGTTCGATCTGATAAGTAGGTGCAGAGACAAAATTGTACCTACATGGAGCAACAGAAATTAGAACACTTAGTCATTTCATGCTATGGTTACAATTGCAACATCGCAACATTAATCATGTATCTTTCGACAACTTCAGTATTATCATAATGTCCACGTCGAAATATACGTGTAGCTCGTGGCTAAGACGTATCACGACACAAATTAACTGATAAGGAATTATGAGTCCTTGAAATTAAATACTCGTTGTTCACTGCACCACATTACCCGCGCATCACCGACGGCGCATTGTTTCAAATATGATGTACAACCTGGTATAGAGACAGTCAGGTGAATTCAAGTCAAGATCAGAGAGGTTCAAAAGCTCTTGGGAAGATTTCTAGAAACGATGGCCAAAACCCCGGAGTCTTTGGAAGACCTAAATAATTGCAACTGTCAGATGTAATTGGCTTGAGATAGATCAAATTCCGCAGAAAGTTTTATGACTGCAGTGCCAATTGTACAGTCCGGCGCAAATCCGAGACTGTCGCTGTTAACCATCACAAGTGAGCAGCAAATATTACGTACAGAGTCCCATGGGTTTGTTTCCTGTGTGATCTGGTTGCTGTATTATGTTAGAGAGTAGGAGAGGAGCCTTGATATCTCACCAATATGTCTGATCTAGAAAAATACCATTTTGGTAGTTTTTATCCGGACGTTATTCGAGGAGATTTGGGTGGTGTTTATCCGGATTTTCCCTCAGACCGTGGACATGTCCAAATTTATCCGGAAGACGCCTCAGGCCTAGGATTATCCAATCATTTGGTCCGCACAGATGATAAAAATTTATGTCCACAAGTTTGACTTCAAAAACATGTTGATTTTTACCCGGACTTGGATCATGGCTCTGAGAACATCTCAGTTTTTATCTTTACATCCACTTCAGAGATTTTGCTCCAAATCTCAATTTTTATCCGCATACGCCTGAGACTTGAGGTTAGATTTAGAGTAAATTTATCCGGACGAGGATTAGGGATCTGGCCCAGATATCAGGAGTCCTAATATGAATAGAGTTAGCAAGTGAAGAGGCTGTGAGCTAGGACTCGAAGAAAGAACTCTCGGAAGGGTGAAGCGCGAAATATGCATACAGTTATTGTCTTCCATCAATAAGCATTTCAGACATCGATCCATATGCTAACACTCGAGAACGTTTGAACATAGAAGTAAATCCACAAACCATGGATGATGGGGGTCGAAGGAAGAAAGGAAAAGCTCCATGGGAAAAGACAGGAAAAGACCTGGGAGAAAAACATTGTCAGACAGGGTCAGACTCAATCTGGGATCCACGATCGATCGATCATCTGCTGCCGAGGAAGCTTACTTCCCTCTTTTATCCTTGGTTTATTTTAAGATTAATCGAAGCTCTAGCACGTGGAGCTTCACTTTGTTGCCGATGGCCAGCATGGACGAGCACGGATTGTTTTCATATCACAGCGATCTCCGTCGCTGTGCTTCGTCAGCGCTCAGTGCCTTCAGACGCACTAAGAATATCTCAAGACTGCTGGCGTGCAGTAGTATCGATACATGCTGACTGATGCATCACCCAAGTCGTGATGCAAGAAGATCGTAGGCGTAGTAAGCGCTTCTTATCCTCCTCATGTGTTGTCGTACAGGTCACACCTCTTTACCTCTTTACACGGAGGACATCTCATTGCTTTTACAGGGTGACACCTTGACCTTGTTAAGTTCAGACGACCAGAGCAATGTCACTTCAAGTTCAGGTCACAGAGGATCGACAACGAACTTCTCCGGATGAATCCACCATTTCCGAAGATGCTGGTCCAAGTGGAGGCGAAAAAGGCGAAAAAAGAACTTCAAATGAAAAAATAATCCAGAGTTTTGATCTTCCGCCTTTCTCCAGTGGTTTCTTCCATAAGGATCCTGCAACCACGAAGGCTCGAGGGATGTTCATTCGTTTTGTCGTGGCAGGGACCCTTATGGTCACGGTAGCAGTATGGACCGTCCTTGCGATATACTGGGGAGCTTTCTGGAAAGCTAACATCCTGGTACACCACCTCAATGGTTGGGTTGTTGTATGTCCTGAACTTCTTGCGTGTTCGTTCTCTGATAATGGAACTATACGGTAGGACTTCGACGGCGGAGAGATAGGTTCGGCTGTCGCTCAACATCTCTCTGCTATTAACTCCAAGGGGCAGATTTCTTGGCATATTCTGTCATCGGATATATTTCCAAACGGCCCTAGCGACCTTGCAGATGCTGTGGTGAAAGAGAAATGCTGGGTAGCTGTTAGCAGTAAGATCGATATTTTCCCAATTTTAGGTCATGGAAATTAACATAAAGGATCCCTCTAGTCAATCCAGGAGCCACCAACGTGCTCAATCAAGCTACTGAAGCAGTAAACCAAACTTACAATGGCGCTGCAGCCGTTACTGCCTTCGCAAACGAAGCGAGAAACGAAAATGGATAGTTGGTGATTTTTATTATTTATTTTCTTTCTCTCATGTGTTCTTCTAGTGCCTTTCTTATTAGGCCTAACGTAGGTCTACCGGCGATGCTGAAATTCCTTTCTTATTATTCCCTTAGGTGGATTCACCTCTGCAGGAGATATCGCAGCAGTTTGCGATAGAGTACGCTCAACAACTCGCCAATCGTACCAACCTGTCTGCGTTGCTCTCTCAAGCTCCCAGTGTCATTACTCAGCCGCTTGGATATACTATCAATAATCTCCGGCCTTTTGATATCCCTGTGTATGTTTCATTCTGATATCAATTAGTTCCGTAGATTCATAAAACTTCTATCTTTAGCGCTACGGCTGTTGATTTTGTTGGCCTCATTTATTTGCTTATTCTTGCTTTCATCATCGCCGTGAGTCATGTGACCGCATTTGACTCTCCTGTTGTCGCTAAGTGTTTTCTCGCAGATGCAGCAATTCGGCGCTCGCATGCAATCAGGAATACAACGGCGGCTTAGTTTGAAGTCCCTTATCTTGATGCGGATTGTTGTACCCATAATTAGTTATTTTTGGATATCAGTAAGAATTTCTCTCTTCCATGTCCTGCAGGTGTTCAATACCTTTTCTAGTTCATGTATTCTGTTCTTAGTCTCGCTTATTCTGTACCATTCAATCGCAAGTCTGTGAATTTTCATTTTTGCGTGTATCTCTTTCTGATACATTCCCTAGCTTCGGAGATTCCGGTTTTTTGATATACTGGATGATGTCTTTCTGCGGCATGATGGCGCTCGGTCTTGGCATAGAGTCCATGATTACGATTATGACGCCCAAATTCATTCCCTTCTTCCTCATTTTATGGATCATAGGTAAATGATTCCGATTTCATTCTTCTTTTTGCTCATTTGTTGCTTGAAGCAAATGTTTCGGTATCCTTTTTCCCGATCGAGGTTCTTCCATCCGTCTTCCGATATGGATACGCTACCCCCTTTTATAGCGTATCGCGTACAGTTCGAGCTGTTCTATTTGGTACGCGGAATGAAAGTGAGTAATTATCTCCCTTTGGTTTTCTCACTCTCATGTGCAATAGTCGGTCTCAACTTTGGAATACAAATTGCCTGGATTGCCGTTTCGTGTATCACATTGTCTATGTTCCAGTGGTTTATACGTAGAGGGGAAGTCGCATCTTGGAGAAAGAGTACGGGACAGGAACGTGAAGGATAGGCATTCATTTTGGGCGGTACCTGTCATTTGGTGTATGATTTTTCTTTGTCGAGTCCCGACTGGTAATGCGAGGGAAATTATGATCTCAGACGTAAATGTAAAATATCTGACATTCAGTGACAGCTGGATCAATGGGTCACATCGGTTGAGATTTCGGACCAGAAGTCCTGATGAATAGTGAGGGAGGCGGATTGCAAAGTTAATAGGTCCTGACGTCTGGAGGTCAAGAGGAGCCTACCAACAGTCTTCATACGAACTTTATAATTGATATGAGTGCTCACGTTTTCATCAGCATCAGAAGGTGGGCGAGCCATGCAGATTATTACAGAGACGAGCGTGCAATTTGCCTTGGATTTTAATCAGTGAGAAACATTAAACAAGGCTTAGGCCACAAACTTATGTATGTGCGGCACATTGATTTCAAAGTGATTTTGGTTTCACAAATTTAAATACATACACATGCAACCAATTCAAGTAGGTGCTGTATCCTATCCTATCCATACTTAACCACGCTAAAGATGAATCATTAGCCAGAACTGACAAAAAATCAATGTAAGCGTGAGGTCCTATTTAGTCTGCTTAACAATTTAGTCTTCTGGAAGTTGTGATCATCGAGGGATCTTCAAGAGGTATAATTGGCCAGATCGGCGCCACCGCTCCCCCGTAATTATATCTGATGCTCCGAAGTCAGAGTAACCGCTCCATTCCCATCTGGCGAATGAGTTCCCACCCGCTGATGTCGCAAATCAAAGATGCCATGCTGCTGTCGGTAACACATCGGCTCTATTCACTGTTTGGCTCACTTCTCTGTCGCAGACTCTAGAACTGCAAAGCATCTACTCACAGGTTTTCAAGTTTTCGATGTCCGCGCGGACGCTCATTCAGTATCTCGTTTTATCAGTTCTGGAGTTCATTGACGATGATCGCAGTATGAAGTTTTTGGCATAGACTTTATCTATATCAGAAGCTGCCGCTCGCAGGTCATCACCTGGCAGATCGAGAAGATAACTATCTAAGTCGACCTGAATCAAGAAATACATGCTTTTCATTAGTGGCTGGAGAACTCCGAATATGTAGACCAGGAGGTATTATTAACCGCAGCAATTTTGAAGAGCATCCTGAGACATTAATGACATTACTGGGCTCAGCAAACCTCTCTGATTGGATAAAAGAGGTTCTTTTGTAATCCCGATATGGTATTACACGGAGTTCTGCAACTGTCCTTAAGTAGGCCGATGATGACAGCCCTACCTCTGATCCGGGGCCCACGATCATGCTCCTTTCTGCATTTTATCTTAAATAAGCCACAAGTTCAGAAGTATGAAAGCGAAGTCACCCTATTTCCGCCCAAGTCTTTAAGATGGCCAACGATTTCCCCCAAAGCCTTGCTTTCCTCATTGCATTTTGGATCAATGGCTTGCTACATGGTAAATATCTCTTTAGTTGACCTGCACTTCTACTGATGATCCCACTACTATTAGGCATTTATTTTATGCTTTTCTTGCGATGGTTCTTCATGCGTAAACGAAAGACTTCTATCTATTTTGTGGCCATTTGTTGGATTGGATTCGTTGCCTCCAACATCGACTTTGCTATCAACCTCTATCTTCTCCTGAAGGGATTCTGGTTCTCACTGCCTGAAGGCGGCCCTGATGCCTTCTTTGCATTCCTCGGGAATTGGCAGACAGTTCTTCGAGAAGTCAATTACCAGGCCCTCGTCAGCGTTTGCGATGCGTTTATGGTATTTACTCCGGTCTCGATTTCCAAGCATGCCTAATACTCACTGTCTTCAATTCAGGTTTACCGGTTATGGCGCGTATGGAATTGCAATTGGTATATTACCATTATACCCATCCTGCTTCTCATCTTCGAGACAGCATTTGGACTTATGGCACCTGTATGCCTTGCCCTCGGCCGCTTTGAGCTTCTTTCAACTGCCGTAAATGTGTTCCTCGGATTCAATACGGCCCTTCAGGTCGTCATTACCGTCCTTATTGGTTTCCGCCTCTTGGATCCGCGGCAAATGAAATATCTCCCAACCAGGCAACGTAGAATGCGCTATCAACTTGTGCGCTGCATCGTTGAGTCTGGCTTGATTGTTACAGTCGCCCTTGTTCTCGACTTGGCACTGTTCGTTCAGGGAATCTTATTCCATTGGGTGTTCAACATCTCCCTCACACAGCTATATGCAATTACTACTGTGCTCATCGTTCTTCGTATGAACTCTATCACAGAAAATTCTTCTAACTACTCCACGACTGGAGTAACGAACAACACGTCTCAGGGTGTATCCCACTATTCGGAGTATCCCCGTACGCCGTTGCGTAGCAATCTCTCACAGGGTAGTAAGACCGTCGCTCTCAATCTATATAAAGGTCAAACAGACGATAAAACACGGGATCTTCCGCCTCTTGGGCCGCGCGATGAATTATCTGAGACTGACGTGGAGATGAAGAGATATGAAGGCGACTCCAATGGTCGTAGTAGCCCACATGGGATATCGGTGCATGTCGTGCGGGAAGTCTATGACCAGGTATAGTCCCGAGCGAGTGTTTTATCTGATATTTATATCAAGCCTTCGTGTAATTGATGGATAATCGGATTCTACTATCAATTTCACCAGTGTTGTACACCATCGCATCATACTACATCACAACTTCAATAGTTTCTGGGGACTTTGTGTGGAATTTTTATTTTTATTTATTCTTGTATACTCATATGTAAAAATGAGTTTCAATAATGCAAATTGAAAGATTTGAATTCAAGCATCTGTCCAGTAATTTGCATTCGAAGAAAGTGAAGCTTTGAATTTAAAGGCCAAGTGAAGGCGAGGTTCCAGCTCTTGAAATATGGTGTTATTTGCTTTGGGTAGCGAGAGGAATTATCACGTGATTCTGAACTGCACGATGAGTATTCAATTTAAACGTTGAAAATCACAAACAAATCAACAGCGAATCAAACAGTGATTTTAGTATAGTGTTTTATGTTGGAATAAAATCAAGCTTACGATTGATTCTATCCCTCAGTACTTGCGCTATTTTTAGTTATGTCCACCTCGTCTCCGCTACCCAATACTGGCCCCTTAGGGCTCAGAGGGATTGCGCGTGCACACCCTATGTGAAGTGACGTTGCGCCTATCACCTGGGGTGAAAAATCTGTTACGCACCCCATGGCATCAAATGCTGTGGAGCAATCAGTTTTCATGGCCCTCAAGTGACTAGGTGATAATCTCTTCTCTATTTCTTCCTGAATTTTGTATGATTTTCCAAGACATTTGAATCCACAATTTAGATTGACATTGTTTACTGGGTGGTAAATTTTCACGGTGATTGATCCCAGGAAGGCGTCAATCTACACTGTTGCTCATTCGCAACAAAAATATCACACCAGGTGAAAAGCGCACCAAAATATCACATGGAGTGTGCAGTGCAATCCTTCTATTTAACCCAGAGCAAAATTCAAGGAAAAATTGTTGACAGCTCATTGAAGCATTGCAAATGATTGGGTTGCCATTGTAGCTTCAAAACTCTAATAACCTACCACGCATTTTGCCCAATTTTTGCCAGTGACAAATAGTTGGATAGGCTCATAGCAAGCTTTCTCAGAGCACTAGCATTCATACTGTCTTTTCAGTTGCTTATATTAAGCCGACATGTGTCTATCCCTTTGTTTTTGGAACATATTGAGTGTTTTATTGTGGGCTATTATGTATTTCGTTATACTTATAAGGACACTGTTTTCTATGATGTAAAGTAAGTACACCTTTGGCTCAATCCCACTTGTGGTTTCACGTTCTCTTAAATGCGCGATCGTGTCTTCAATATTTTTTAAGAGTGAATTATAGACAATTGGTCGCCTATCTATTAGAGGGGCGAGCCTTTGATATGAAATTTTGCTTCGCTTACTTGCTCGAACAAAAGATGGACTATGAGCCTAATAAATGAAGCAACAAATTGTCAACTAAACTCTCCAATTTATTGAAGGCCATACATGACTGAATCTTCAAATCAAGTCACCCGCCTTCTCTGCCAATGCATATACAGTAGCCTGATAATGTGCTCCAAGAGGAAGAGGAATTATACTCGCATCGACGACCCTGAGGTTGTTCAGACCCTTTACTTTACATTCCCCGTCCACAACCTTACCCATAGCACAGGTGCCTGCGGGATGATAGAATGTCGCACCCCATTCTACAATTCGTGCGTCAATTGCTGAATCTGAGGTGCCGTGGTGATCTGTCAACTCAGCCTCGATGACAGCGCGTCCTTCGTCTGTGTCGAGCATTGAACTTAGGACCTTTCGAACGGAATTGCGTATCGCTACACGATCCGTCTCTGTTGCGTAGTAGTTAGGGTCTATAATAGGTTTTGCATTGGGGTCTGCAGAAGCAATGGTGACACTTCCGCGTGAGGTCGGTGTCATGCTGAGTATCATGGTAGTCGCTGTGGCCCCATCTGTCTTGTATTTACGCGCGCCAGGTCCAGCAGCAGCATAAGATGTGAATATCTCAGTATGGCAGCGTTCTGGGTGTGCTAGATGCTTGACAGTGAGTTCGTCTTCCCCCTCAGACTGTGCAGCAATGGGCACAGCAGGGTCGTGCCAGAAGGCGAGCCAGTCGCCAGGGAGGCCGAGTTTGAATGCCGGAGCACTCAACGTAGCATCTCCCATCGCGGTGCCCTGATCTTTCAGTTTCCAATATAGTGGGACCGCTACATGATCATGAAGGTGAGCGCCGACATCCGGCGCATCAAGGACAATCTGAATCTCGTGTTGAGAAAGTGCAGACGCGGGTCCCACTCCTGACAGCATGAGTATTTGAGGAGAGCGATAAGATCCTGCCGAAATAATGATCTCCTTCGAGGCAGAAAAGATGCCCGCAGAGGTCTCAACCCCCACTGCGGTATTGCCATCAAAGATGACTTTGTGGACAAGTGTGGAAGTGAGAATGGTGATATTTTTGCAGTCGGCAATGGCATATGCAGCAGATGCCGGCTGGCGTTTACCATTCTTCCAGTTTTCACAGCGCTCCGAGAAACCTGAAACGGACCCAGAATTTCCATCCGGGTTTGGTTTAAATCCAGCTTTCTGTAGGATAATTGCAATAGGTTCGCGGAGAGGATATTTGCGCTCAGGATGAGATGCCATAACACCAACGGCGGAAATGGGTCCGGAGGTTCCGTGCAAAGTCGCATCATATGGATCTGAACCGCCAATATAGGTCTCACTCTGTACAAGATACTCAGCTACGTCCTACGGAAAATATGATTTCCTTCACCTTAATGAAGTACGGCAGCAAGCCTTTCCAGGCCCAAGAGCTATCACCTGCGAGTTCTGCCCACTGGTCGTATTCGCAGGCGGGGCCTCTCGTCCAAAGGCCATAGTTAATCGCTGATCCACCGCTTAAGACTTTGCCTGATGGCCCTGGTCAGCGATCAAGTACAAACTTAGTTTCCAAAACGTACCTCCAGCCTGGTAGGCAGGCTTGCCTCCGAGGTGCACTTGTGGAACGGAAAAGTACGCCCAATCGATGTCTGAGAAGTGAGAGGCAAAGCAAGCCATTGGAGGTCCTATGAGCGGGTGGCCTTCGGGTTTTCCACCCGCTTCCAGGACAAGGATAGAGGATGCCGGGTATTTATCTGCTAGACGCCGCGCTAGGACTGATCCAGCGAGACCGCCTCCTACGATGACATAGTCGTAAACTGTGTTGGATGCAGACATGGTAATTAGCGAGCACGAAGAACATATGGCGTATATATATGCTCCCTCTCACCAGATATTGTTTTCCGCGACCATGCACGATCACCAACAAGAGAACCCAACAAAACACTCCAGCAAGAACGCCCTCTGATTCTGTTTGGATTCATCCAGAAATACGTAATCTATATCAGGGACTGAAGTTTGAAAGGCTGTTCAAGGAGTCCTTGCTGTGCGTTACGAAGAGTTATAGTGAGTAAGTCTGGTACGAATGTGGATCAAGTCTATCTATCAGTCATCAGAAGTTGAAAAGAGAAAGCCTTTGTCGTTCTCATTGTACCACAACGCTGAGATATTTCATATCTCAAGGTGGCTACCTATCAAAGATCAGAATCTGGCCGAACGGCCACATCTTACCTAATATAGTCAATTTCTTGGCTTTCACGCCTGATAAATTTGCGTTGTATAAAAGTCATCGAGGCTGAAAATACTTCCTCCCTGTCACAAGCGATCTGCAGGTGATTAACTAATCAGGTCCATCGGTTGATTTATGTGAAGCCTCAGCAATGCCACATCTACCCACTTTCATGGTGATCTGATTACTTGCGAAGACTCAATCCCCATCAGGATCAGAAGTCATGTCAAGCTTCAACCAATTGTCATCAATATCTCCCCGGATCTTCACCTTACCAAAGTTTTTACAAGAAGTGCCACGCTACTTGAGCGTATTCATATGGTGGTCAAAATTTGCCAGTTGATGATCATTTAGTGCTTTATATTTCAGAGGCACATGTTTGCTTACTGTTGACGGCATATACACCTTCTGTCGACAGAGCAGAAGGGGGAGCGCATATTTACGTCCCCTCGAGATAGCATCCGCCATCGAACATAAGCCAGATCTTAACAGTTAACCCTCTATACTGTTTTAATAGTAGTGCCTTCAAGTACAAAACTC
>JASFDH010001684.1:0-13630 GCA_036937195.1 Nidularia pulvinata
CATAATTCAGATGACAAACGCCCTGTGCGATTGACTTCCTGTAGCAACTCTTGATGGACAAGGTGTAAATATGTTGAGCAGCTTCTACATGGATCCCAGAACGATATAAAAATTGATATAGAATCTGATCAGATTGTTGGATATACATCCCTTAATGATCTAGAAGGGCTTCTGCAGTGCGATAGTTCTGAATAGATGAGGTGATGATTTTGGAAGAAAAAGGAATACTTTTAGATCCGAAAGTTCTGGAGTCAAACTCGCAAGGGGAAGACTCAAGCCAACTACAAGGCACATCTATGGGCGGGGTAGTAGTATAATAAATAAATTATGTATTATACTATTACTCTGCCCTGGTTCCTTAAAGGAACTAAACTTATAAGTTAGGGGTGGATGGTGGGGAAAAACAGCAACGGCGCGATAGCAGTAAAAGAAATTACCAGCGCTGTTGAGACCACGATATGAATTTTGAATCAAGATTTATAAATACTTGCGAGCGCAGTGTGAGACGACGAGGAGCCCTCTCATGCACTCGCATGCCTATGCAAAAACAGGCGGAAGAAACCGAAAAGCGCCATTAACCCTGGGCAACAACACCCACATATACCATTTCCCGGACCAGTTGCTACATATGATTCAACTGAATACAAGCACGGGAGCGAAGCCGCAGAATATCATCGACATATACATTAACTCGACGAACACCACTCGGTGCTCCGACACCCTATCGAATCGAGGTAACTTGAACAGTTCAAGGTAGCATGATTTTGATCTGCTGAGAGTTTGATTAGTGGGTGTCGTTGCATACCGTTTCAGACTATTTATGTAATCTATCTTGCAAAATTTCGAGCAGGTCAGATGTCAGCACATGTGCAGCGCCGTCCATGCGAATTATTGTTAAGTACACACCTCTATATGCTTTTGTATGTAGAAACACCTCAAATATAGTGGGAATATCGATGGGGAATGAATATTGACTTGATACATGGAATCATTTCTGAACGCGCAACCAGACTGACTCAGTACGCTGTGTTATTATTGTAGTTTATTTGCTTTTCGTGCTCATACCGTCTTCGACAAAGTCAACCATTGGACAGCCATGGCGCATTACTCGGTAATACTCTCTGGCAAATGCGCATGCCCTTCCAACGTCAAAACATATGACTGGTCTAAGTTTAGTGGCTCGTATATATTTCAGCATGACTCTTAGGAATACCCTACTGGTGCGTATGGACCCTCTTTCGTTCATTTTATTGGCGACGAATGATGGAAGCAGTCCTTTAGTCCTGATGCCCATATGTCCCTTGCGTGCGTCCCGCTCTGCACCAGATCTTGAATTCGAACCGATTACAAACCAAAAACAGTCCTATATTCTCCAGGAGACATCAACATACAGAGCGATACAACTGTAACTGATACGGCATCACGAAGTTAACACCAATGATATCGGAACTATCTTGCGCTTGTGTACATTCACATCTATTTGATTGGCCTATCCGTCTGAAGCTCCTTTACTATTAGCTATGACGGGTGAACATACCATGGGACTGTTCAGTTTTATCCAAGAGAACCCTGCCAACTTGAGCGTCCTGATCTTTTTCGTTCAGCCCTGATGCGAACCTCAACCCATATTTCATTGGGTATTATTTTCTCACAGTCGTTGTGGACAAGACTTGAATTTCGATGCCTTCTGATGGAAAATATAGCTTCAATCCGAATCGAGGATGTCTGTGATGTTGAAGTTTCCAGCGCGAACATATAACGGCGAATCCCCGCTCTTAGACTTTCCAAATCCTGCTGCAATCCTGACAATCAGTTAGTTGTCTTTGTCCTGCACCTCTGCTCTGAACGCAGTCGCTAGGACGTACAAGATGACAACCAGCTCCGGGACTACAATGCCTCTTCCTAGTTCAACCCTTCCTCGTCTACCTGCTACAGGTGTCCTTCCATTCGAGCCTATTGCGATCATAGGTGTTGGGATGCGTGCACCTGGGGGTATTAGTAATTTCACATCCCTTTGGGAAACCCTCGTTCAGCGTAAATCACATCACGCATGCGTAGCTACCGATCCACGTTTTCTGCGTCGATTCGATCCAGAGGATTTCAAGGCTATGTTCTCCGCTACTCCAGACGCGAGGACAACATTGCACGGAAATCTCTTCGACGAAACCCCCGGTTTAGATGAAGCTTATTTTGGGATCAGCAAACGTGATAGCAATTGCATGGACATACAGCAGAAGCTTTTGCTCCATGTAGCTCACGAAGCCCTAGAAGATGCAGGTTTTACCGGGGAAGCAGATGGTTCTGCAATGGACCCTGTAACTTTCGGTGTATATATTGGATCGGCCACCGATGATTTTTTCAAGGTACGCGCCTTTCATCGGGATTGAAGAATTCGATACTGAGGAGATAATCTGTCCACTGCAGGATCCAAATAACTATTCATATGATATATACCATCTTGCTCGCACTCATAGGGCTTTTCTCGCAGGTCAAATTAGTCATCACTTTGGTCTTCATGGCCCCTCAGTTGCAGTCGACACTGTCTGTGCTGGTTCAATGACGGCTTTTAATGATGCCTGTCGTGCATTGGCGACGGGGGAGTGTCGTGCCGCCATCGCCGGCGGCGTGCATGTAATGACACCTGTCTCGGCCCCGCCAGCGGTCATATCGCTTAAATTAGCGGGGTTTCTTGATCCTGAAGGCCAATGTAAACCATTCCTTGCAGATGGGAAAGGATACTGCCGAGCCGAGGGTTGCGGGCTCGTTGTTCTGAAACGTCTTTCAGACGCAGTTCAGGACGGTGACCGCATTCACGGCGTTATTCGAGGTATGGGCGCCGGAAACATGGCCAGCGCCAAATCCATCTTGCGTCCAGACAATATACAACAGAGTATATCCTTAGCCCGGGCTATTGTTTCTTCGGGTATTGATCCTGCAGATATCAGTTTCGTAGAGGCTCATGGACCCGGCACGCAGCAAGGCGATCCTGCAGAGGTATTTTCCATCTGCTCAGTAGTGGCGGGTCAAGACAGAAGTGATACCCTTGTCATTGGATCTATTAAGGGCAACATTGGACATTCAGAAGCAGCATCGGGATCTCTTAGCTTATTCAAAGTTTTGGCAATGATGCGCTACGGACGGATTGCTCCCCAAGCTTCCTTCCATCCTTCCAAGATGAATTCCAGCCTTAAACCTTTCTTCGAACAATATCCTATCAGGATAAGCGATAATGAACAAGATTGGAGCACACCCCGCCGTATTGCTATTGTCAGCAACTTCGGTGCTTCTGGCTACGCGGGACATATGGTTGTCGAAGATGTATCCTCCTCCATGAATAAGCCAGCGTCTTCCCTGAGAATGCCGATTTCTCTTCCTTTTATGATCTCTGCTAAGGATAAGCCTATGCTTTTGATTCTCGCTCGGAGCTATGTAGATTGGCTAGATGGTGATGGCGCTTCAGTGGAGCTTCACGACATTTCTTACGCAACAACCGCCCGGCGGATGGTTCACCCATATTTTTTTCTTGTGCAAGCCCGGTCGCATGCCGATTTTGCACAACAGCTGCGTGAAGATAAATTGCCAATCATCACTGCTTCGTCGAATAAATCACGTTCTGTAGCCTTTTGTTTCTCAGGTCAGGGCGGTCCGCGACTTGATCCACGTCAATCTGCTCTCTATGGTGTGTCAGCTGCTTTCACATCTGCAGTGGATAACTGCTTCCTGCTCTCCGAAAAAGAGCAGCTCATTGCAGCGGATGATATTGAACTACTTGAGCTTTTTGCCTTACAGATGGGTCTGGCAGAAATGTGGGCTTCTTGGGGCATTAAACCAACAGCTGTCGCGGGATTCAGCTTTGGCGAGTATATCGCTCTCGTTGTTGCTGGTGTTCTCCGCCTTAGAGATGCTCTCAAACTTGTTGGCATTCGTGCAACTCTGATTCGTGAGAATTGCACCGGAACTATAAGCAAAATGGCTGCGCTTCGATTACCCCTTCCACAAGTGCATCAGCTTCTGGGACAGCAGCAGGTAACAAGAGTGGAGTTGGCGTGTATTAACGGCGAAGATCGGGTGACGTTAGCGGGAACGCCAGAAGATTTAACCATCTTTCACAACGAGATTCTGAAGGTCTATCCAACTATTCAGTGGCAACTGGTAGATAACGTGAAGGTGGGCTTCCATTCTCGCTTTGTGGAACCTGCTTGCGAAAAGTTTCTGCGGGCTTGCGAGGAGATCGAGTTCTATCCTTCGGAGACTATGCTGTTATCTGGCACACTGGGACGCACGTGCTCCCCCGGTGACAATGCCTTATCACAGGTTGATTATCTTGTTCGCCACTGTCGGGAGACCAACAAATTTGGTATGGCTATTCTGAACTACAGCGAAAAAAATGACTCTGCCAACATATCACAGCCAGATTGGATTGAATTGGGGCCCCATACGACGACGATTGGGTTTATTCCACAATCTCATGGTCAGCTCAAGCTCCCTTCTCATCGAACTGGAGTCTCTGGATGGATAACAGTCCTCGATACCATGACAACACTATACGCCGTCGGACATTCCATCAGCTTTACTGCGTTTCACCGCGACATTAACCCCACCGCCCACCATATCGACCTACCGAGGTATCCGTTTCGTCTGCAGCCTCATTCATATCCTGTCCGAAAAGTAGTCGATGTCTCATCTACTCCATCTAAGAAGGCTGTTTTCTCTCGTGTCACGTCTGCAGAAGTGGCGCCCGTTCTGCGAAGCCACATTGTTGCTAATCAAACAATTTGCCCCGCATCGGTATATATGGGACTCGTATTCGCTGCATGCGCCGAGGGACACCAGGAGAGAACGGCTTTCCGTCTTTCGCAGCTGGTAATGGCCACGCCATTCACAAATCTGAACGATAGCTGGCTGGAAGCTCGGGCGACCCTTTATTCTTCGACTGGAATGCCTTCCGGTTTCAATGTGGTCAGCAAGAGTGGCCAGGTGCATGCGTCGATGCACATCGAAAATCTCGATCAAGCTCACCTGCTAGATTCGCTCAGTTTACTAAAGCCACTCGTCCTATCACTGCTCCCCATGAAATATCTTCCGGAGACGAACATTCTCGACAAGCGATTGGCATACGATCTATTCAGCCAAACGGTTTGCTATGGCGCTCACTGTCAAGCTCTCCGTCGTGTTTGGGTTTCTGCAGACGGCCACCAAGCATGGGGGTCCTTTGTAAACGAGGAAGATGAGATCACAGAGAGAGCTAAGGTCGAGCCAGCTAGTCTCCAGAATTTTTCACCAATATTGGTCGACCGCGCCTGCCAGCTTGTTGGTCTATTGATCAACACCTGTGGATCTCGTGCACGCGATGAGATCTTTGTAGCCAGTGAAATTGATCAAATTGAAATTGACCTCTCCAAAATCCAGTGTAATGGCTCTTTTGAGAGCTATGCATCATTTGAGCTTGTCGGCAGCGTGGCAGTAGGTCAGGTCTTCACGTTCGATCAGGAACGACGATTGGTTGCAGCATTCAGAGCTGTCAGGATGCATCGAATGAAACAGCACGTAGTAGAGCATTTGGCACGCAGGGCTTCTGGAGATGTTGGAGAGTCACATCCTAAACCCCAACCAGATCCTACCAAAAGCTTGCCTTCACCGTTGCTGACCCCAAAAGAAGAAGCTAAGGATTCGTTGAATGAGCAACTGCGCAAAAGAGTATCTACGTTCTTCCGGTCCACATTACGCGTGAATGATATACCTCTAGACAAAGAGGTGCGATCTGACTATTGCGATTCTTATGGCGCTATTTAACTGATTAATCGCCAACAGCTGGCTGATCTTGGCCTCGATTCTCTAACTTCTGTCGAGATCAGCGTCGAGCTCGAACGTCTGCTTCCTAATCACAGGTTTTCAGCTGAACTTCTTGTCGAGCCGAAGGTGACGCTGAGAGGCGTTTTTAAAGCTCTGAATTTATCTTCTACGTCTGGATATGCATTTGATGCTGCGTTAGCAGCAAACATAATATCATCGTCCGTGGCTGAGGACGAACCGACCATTTCAGGCTCTGACTCTTCACTTGATATTACAGACGGCACGAAGGTAGTACTCAACCTTATAGGTTCCAATCCCGAGCAGATACAAGAGAAGCCGGGAACTAAACCACTTATGCTTATTCACGACGGGGGCGGAACGGCACTGGCATACCGTTTACTTGGTGATATCAGCTGCACACTGCTTGGCGTGCACTCCCCTGGCCTGAAGACGGGTTCTGGAATTGTCAGTATTCGTCATGCAGCGGACCGGTATGCTACTTTCGCGCGTCAGCATCTCACTCGATCCTCTTGTAATTCTACTCGGCTCATTGTGGGTGGGTGGTCTCTTGGGGGCATAATAGCACTTGCACTGGCCGCTGCACATCCAGATCTTGTTTCAGGCGTGCTTCTTCTGGACCCTCCCCCTCCTGGAACCGCTGCGATGAAGCCAGACGAGGCTGATGTTTTAATTCCGACGTCAAACTCTGGTAACTCCAGTGGCTTCAGTACGCTCGTCCGAACTCAACTCAAAATGAATGCTCAAGCTCTCAGTATTGATGCAGACGTCCAGGAAGGCTTGGAAGCCATCACTACGAAGTTGAGATGCCCTGTGTATCTTGTTAGCGCCGCCGAGCCTCTCGACGTCAAAGCACGGAATGTGCAGTATTCTCCAGGTTCTTGTTCTGAATGGATGTTGAGCTATGATCGGATCCAGATGGCTGAGGCGGCTTGGAGAAGTGCTTTGGGAAACCTCCTCGTCGGTACCATGCAGATAGCTGGTAATCATTTCACAATTTTCAGCCAAACCCGTGCCAAGAGCACCACTGAAGCTGTACAGCGAGGCATCGATGCTCTCGAGACAAGCGGCATGCAAGCCCCTAATTAATTCTAGACATTCATAATTGTTTTATCTGACCACAGTGTATACATGAACTCTCATTCTAGCAATCATTTACTAAATAATTTCGCCTTTTGTATTCACCGCATGACAGCTGGAGAATTTCAGATAAATGCTGCTTTACGTAAATTATATTCACTCTTTCCTATCGAAAATTTAGATGGAGATTGACGTGTAACGAGTAACAATTAATCACTTTGAAGATAGAAACTGGGTTATATAAAAACTTAACATTGTCTATTTTACCTTGTCAAAGTTAGCTTACAGAGAGATAATAAGTGCTAGTTATCGCTATAATTCCGACGGAAAATTACGTCTGCTTCTGGTGGTGAGAATCTTACAGAAAGGCCACGGGTGTTGGTATATCGTAGGCCAAAGTACACGTAGGCAAGTAAGCATCCAGCAGCTATAAGGGTCTCAAACTCTCTGAAACAAGCCTGATGGGTGTTGTAGAGCATAGACATGCAATACATATCTCAAAAAATGCTAGATAAGATAAGTGTGATAAAATGGTGCACGCAAGGTTCACGCAAGTGCATATGCAACTACATGCAGGCGCACATATCTGCATGTAAGCTTGTCCGCAAGTCAGTGCTGTGTGTGCAAGCATATTGAGCTCGTGCGTAGTATAATTATACTCTGCGGGCTCATAAACTTCAATATAAATATTCATAATTTCATGTGAATCATTCTTTTGTGGGGAAGACTACAGCTTGAGCATAAAATGAAATAAATTATTATATTGAAGTCAGAAGTCATTAATCAACAAGCTCAGCGTGGTAGAAACAACTGGTATGCTTATCAACAGGCATAAAAATTGTCTAGTACCGAGAATCTTGTACCAGTATTTTCCCTTGAAGAGAAGCTTGCACTTCAGAACTGAAAGCAGATATCCCTTTCTGTTGCAGTCTTATAGAACATCATAGTATCCAGACTCCCTCATTTACACCTCTTATTTTGACCTATGTGAATCCATCTCTACATCTCCCCTTGAATTCTATCATTACATAGTTACATCTTCATCTTTGGCATCCACTATGGGTCTATTGCTTTATTCATCTATTTCAATCTCAGATTCCGAACCCCTGCTTGATAAGATATTAATATCAATCCCTATTCTTCAGCATATTCCCCAGAGGCTTCCTTTATTCCCCTTGACCAAATTCTTATTTTTGGTGTCCAAAGCAGAGAAGGTAACTCACAAATGAATAAATTTACTTCTAATACTGTCTTTGTTTAATGTAGAATGTTTAGCAAATGGAAGTCCAAAATGCAACCTGAGCTCTTGCAAGCAATACTCAAGCTCACACAAATGCATGCTAATACCCTATGCATACAGCCTGCATGCCATGCAACTGAACACAATGTACACAAGCTGCTATGCAAAATTTCATGTGCCCAATGTGATTAAATGTTAATCAACTCACATGTTGAATTTTTCAAAAAGCAAGCTATTTAAACAGCTTATTGCTAATATATTATTGGGGAGAAGGCTCATTTAAAGTGTGTTTAAATATTGTTTAAAAGTTGTTTAAATGCTCACCAAATATTTAACATTCAGGAATATGTTTGAAAATGTTGAAGCAATTATTTAAGTGGAGGTTTAAATATACAAATCAACACCTGTGTCAAGATCTGAACACAGATGGACAAGAAGGTTGGTATAGCCAAAGAGTGTGCCCTATGATACCTAGAGATGCTAGACAAAGGAGGACATTGGCTTCAGCTTATGTGTTGTGCCACCTACTATCCTAGTCCTGTATTTAGAATAGACAGACAATAAGAACAGAGCTTAGAATAGACAACAAGAGCTCAGATTGTCAAATAGAAACAAAGATTTAACCAAAGGTCAGCCAAAGGTTGACAGAGTGGCCAGAGTATTGAACAAGAGATTGAGAGAGTATAAGGATCACATCAAGCCAGGATATGGATTGATGATGCAATTAACAAACTAAAGAACTACAACTTGAATACTACTGCTTATATACTATTCCTAGAGATAAGCTATTGATACTAAGTCCAATGAAGATATATGAAGCATCTGGAATTAGAGGTCAGGTTGAAACTAAAGTGTGGAGAGATTCAGAGGAACAAAGATTATGTGGAGACCAAGGTTGCTAACTAAAAAGCTTTGTGAATATGAAAGTAAAAGAACTTAAAATGAGACTAGTATGAAATGAAGGCTCATTGCAGAATATCTGAAACATGTAGTTGGCCAATGTGGCTGAGGCTTGGCCACAAGAAATTGGAATTGATATGCCCTAGGCAGATCTACACTTGAACACTAAGGAAAAATCACATCTTAGTATCCAAATTATGATATTGGTCAACGTAACTACAACAGAACAAAGTACAACAATGAAGTTCTAAACATGAGAAGAAAGTGTGTCTTGCTTGCATAGAAGAGAACATGGAATGCAGCAGCACTGAATATAGCACCAGTATCTGGAATCTGGATAAAGCCAACATGGCTAAGTTGAGCCCTAGCACAGCCAAAAACAAGACAATAGGGGCCTAGTTTGGCAACATGTGTAAGCCATAACAGGTACATATAAAGAGACAAAGGAAAACATAGCTAGAATATCAGATGAAGGAAAGCCATAGCATTGCTGATACATGAGTGGGTCATAGCATAATAATCAATAGAACAGAATAAGCTACTCTACCTATGTAGGAAAGTTTACTGCACCATAATAAACTAGAGATAACAGATACCTGAATGAGGTAGTATGACCAGACCTGTAGTAAGCTCTGATAAAGAGAGTGAAATAGAAGAAAAAGGTTTCAGTATTATACCAGTCTAGAGGGAAAATATGAATAAACATTCGATCTCTAGCAGAGATGTCCGATGTGCAAGTGAACTGAAAATCTAGCCAGGGAATAGACTAAAAATAGTAATATAGGATGAGATAAAAACCTCAGGACAAGGACAAAAAATGCCCACAGGGATTTTGCCCTTGTTCTCCCACAATGTGATATACAGTGAAGAGTCCCTCAGCTCCTGCAATGCTAAGTTAAGAGAACAAGCTAATCTCGTTCAGTTTCAGAGTAAGACATTCTAGCTAGAGCCAGGTACTTGAGAGCAAAAACCATTTTACATGTTAATTTAACAGCCTTAACACAGCACAACAAAGTTCCAGGACCAAGTCCTGAGTTTGTTTCATTGAATTAAGAAGTCTGAGGAACAGAAAGACCATCCCTCCTGACTTAATTAGTGAGAAGTGCAATTTTAGGAGAATGGAAGACCATCTCCTGGAGTCTGCACCCAAAGACAGGAGGAAGACCACTGTGTTTGGGGAAAATCAGGGAGAGGAAGACCATCCCAGTCAGTTTCAGAGAGTTCAATAGCATTTACCAGGAAAGGAAGACCACCCTCAGAGAATTGAGAGTTTATCTTGAGGGAAACCTTATCCATACTTAGAACAAATCAACATTGAAATCTCCAGAGACAGAAAGACCATCTTGACAAGCCTGTAGCTAGATTAGTGAAAAGGAAGACCATTCACTACATCTAGCTAGAATAGTGTCAGATATCCTTTTTATTATATCTTCTGCATTTTGTACCACATTTTTTAATACTATCTCATATCAGACTTGCTCCCATGAACTTAAGAGGTTGTGAGCACTCCACAAGGCAGTGTGACATGATGGGTGACAAGTAACAGCTGGGAGAGAATATGACAACCTGACAATAGCAATACTTTACAGTCCCCCAGATGGTCTGTACAGAGCCTGTACTTCCTATAAGTTCATAGTTGAGTGTTATAAGGGAGAAAACACGACAAATTTCTAATACAACTGCTATCTTAATATGTTGTGACTTAAGAAATGATCCAATTCCTTATTTGGTATTGTGAGAATATTCTAAAAATAGATTTGGACAAAGTCTTAATGTAACTACTATTCTAAATATGACATATTTATATAAATAATTGAATTCCTTATTTGTTAGTGTGGAAATTATCTAAAAATAGAATTTTGACTAAATCATAACTACTACTTAGGTAAACCTATATGTGGTAAAATCATGCTCTCAAGCACTTTTCCTATTGGGAAAAAATGCAAAACACTTTCCAAATAGGGACTTGTGTGATATCCGTAGAAGCTATTAATCTATGTCATGCTACATCCAAGATGGCTATTTTTATATACTTGGTATATATTATTCTACAGATAGATTATAAGTTTAAATTGATCAGATCAATTTGTGCTATTGTGGGAATATTCTAAAAATAAGTCTCAGTAGGAAATATGTTGACAGCATAATTTTATCACATATAGGTTTATCTAAGTCATGGCTATGACATAATCAAATTTCTATTTTCAGAAAATTCCCATGCTAACATAATTGATCAGATCACTTTAAACTTATTATCCAGCTTTAGAATAATATATAATAAGAATATAAAACAGCCATCTTAAATGTAGCATGACAGAAGTTAATAGCTGCTATTTATATCACAAGAGTCCATATTTTACATTTTTCTCAATGGGAAAAGTGTTTAGAAGTATGATTTTACCACATATAGGTTTATCTATCTAAGCAGTGGCTATGATTTAATCAAATTTGTATTTTCAGAAAATTCCCACCCTAACATATGCCATTTTGAAAATATATGATAGTAACAATAAGGAAAATCTTAGGCTCTGTTCAGATGCTGTACAGAATCTGAGTGTAGTTTGAGTATAGGAACTCTGTGAATTCTGCACAGATCTGGTGATTCTGTGCAGATTCTGTACAGTCACTCATATTTGAGACCTAATTTATACAGAATCTTTGCAGAATCTGTGCAGAGTCTGTACAAAGCACCTGGGGGAGTGTAAAGACCTCTTTCCAGGATATAACCTAGACTTACTGGGCAGATAGAATACACAGTAAGGCTAGGAAAAATAACTGGAGACTTTGGGACATTCTCCAGAAACATGTTCAAGTGCTACCAAGGATTTAGGGCTAGAACAGACAACAGCTTCAGCCTACATGCCACACATCCTTCATTTCTAATGTGTTACATATGCAATCTTTCCTGACATCTTCCAAAACTTTCTGACTCTACATTCTATACCCCCACTATGCTTCTGACATTCTCTGCCTGTCTCCATTCATTGCTAATCCCTGAACTATTGTTTTTATTATTTGATGCTCATATTACAATTACCATTTCTAAGTATGCTTCTGCCTAGCTACACTTCCACTCTCATTTCTGCTGCTTGTTTTATTATTTCTCATATCCATAGTATTGCTACTTCCACTTTAATTATTGCAATTAGCAATACTTGTATTTAAGTACCTCTGTTCTGTACTATAGTCCCCAATCTGAATATTGACTAAAATCTTCCCTAGTCCCCTGACTAAGTTACTACTAGTCATTCTGATTCACTTCTGATCTTCTGACCTGTTTCCAACTTTCCTTCTAGTTGAATTATGTTGACTAGTTCTATCTCACCCTTGACACTAGACTTGGATTCTAGTTGTCAATATCTTTGCTTGTCCCCAACAGCCTTCTGACAACTGGTAGCTATCTTCCAACATGTGGACCACTTACTAAGTTAGAACCCACAAGAACTGTAAGGGAACAGCACATAAGCTGAAGCTGACAGTTCTCACCTTTAGAATTACAGTTGGAAATTTTTCCAACATTACTTCCACCTTTTGCTGATGTAGCATTATCTTATCCTATAACCTCTAGTTTCTATTTACCTTTGGGAATGAGACTTGACATAATGTTCCATTTACAGATGATGGTAAGTGAGCTGATGCAGGGGTGAGGACAATTGATACTCAACTTCCTGACTAGAGATTTAGTCAGGAGGGATCTCCAGTGACTGGAGATCTTATTGAGTGCAAAATACAATGACAAGCAGGGAAATAACAGGTGAAGATGATTGAGGATGTTTAGAGGTAGCTTAACCACTGAGTTGGAGAGTGGAGAGATCTACAATTAACAAACTGAAGTACTATGATACATTTGAGGTACTTAAATGCTAAAGGAGCTACATACCCAGAGTAATCTCACAAAGCACTTAAATCATACTAGTGAGATGGAACAGTAAGTAGGTCAATAGACAGAGAGCATATGACAAAAATTAAGGAATACAAATTGAATGTTAATGCAGAGAGGTATGCTATAAAAATTATAATGTGTCTGGCTGTAACATAGTAAGTAAAAAAATGGAAATGGACCAGAGTAATCCTAAGTAAAACTGGAGATAAGCAGAGAGTCAGGAGAGTGTTGGGATTGATTGTAGGTGGTCCAGAGATGGCACACACTACATCATATAGGCATATGACACAAAGGCTTGCCACACTTGGTGGTAATATGGCATGTGTGCAGCCACCCCTGTTTTGTGCAGATATGATTGGTTACAATACCAAAAGCACTCACCAAAGTAAAGACTGGAGAGCAGGAGTTTAGCCTTGGCCTGACAGCTTTGCAAAAGCAGCTAAGATTAGTTATTGTTACATGTCTCGAATCTTCAGAGTACCAAACTCTGATTCAGAAGAAGAACACTTAGTGTATGACACCCCAGAACCATTGACCTCAGATGACGATAATAAGGCATGTATGCAGCCACCCCTGTTTTGTGCAAATATAATTGGTTACAACACCAAAAGCACTCACTATAGTAAAGACTGGAGAAGTTGGAGTTGAGCCCCGGGCTGCCAGCTTTGCAAAAGTACCTGAGATTGGTTATACCAAAGTGCCTAGGACCCAGAAGT
>JASFDH010001685.1:0-13628 GCA_036937195.1 Nidularia pulvinata
GCTTCTACTTTACTTATTTGTATATAGAACTCTTTTTACTTTAGGTATTTAATATAGCGTCGTTCTCCTGCTATGTCATCGCTGAGAACTCATTTTACTTTACTTTCAGTAACTACTTCCAGCTACGATCCGTCGCCCCGCCATTGTCCATCCCATATCCCATCTCTCATCCCGGGAGAGATATAACTTATACATGGTCGCTCTCACTATCCTCTAGTCCTGGTGGCATAGCAGTAGCGCATCCACGTCCAATTTTTTTTCCTTTGACATTACACAGAGGATCCCTGTTCGACCTAGAGCCTAGCCACGAAATGCTAAGTTCCTTTCCTTCAAATGCTTATTGCAGTGCTATCACGGCGACGGCGACGCCTGAACCTTGCCCCCCGGCTTTCGAACTTCAACCATGCCCGAGCAATGCCTTTCAACTTTGTGGCTTTCCACGAATACTCGTCCAGCTTAACAAACGCTACCTGCATCCAACTACGCTTCATACAACACACAGTCTTCGATATTCTTTGGGGATGATTTGCCAAGATTGAGGGAGATTCAACAGAAGTACGATCCGAAAAACGCGACTAGCTTGACATAGGGGTGGAAATTCTACTGATGGGCGTGTTCTACTTCATCCATCCATGCTGCACTGTATTACCATAACACTAATTAGATTCCAGCATAAACTCTAATTCGCATTGATTTTACTGTCCATTCATATCATAACTAGTCTACCAATCTCTTTCTGCATTGTCTTTGAAGTACTCGTTTCAAGCATTCAAGAATAACTGCTAGTGCTTGTAGCCTAAGTAATCAAAAGAAAGCTTTCAGATTCCTTTTGGGAAGGCACTTTACCGTTAAGGTCGTGTAAAGTCAGCCCTACGAGATAAAGAATCTGAAGATAGCTCTATAAAATAGTAAACATTAGTACCTGTTCAATTATCAATAATTATTCTCGCTTCCATTTTCAAACACAACGACGATAAAGTCATACAGTCAAGTGCGAACAGAGTATCAATATCCAAAACGCGAACCGCGAAAAGTTCATGCGGTAGGGTGCAAATTTAACGTCCAGTGTCAATCCCGAATCTGAAGTCCGGAAAAAGTCCACAAAGTAGACTACAAATGTAATACAATCCCGTCCCAAATCCTACCCAAAAAAACGAGAGAATGAAATGAGCCCAAAAAATACCTCCGCTGAAAATGCATTACGAACTAAATACATAAATCCCCACCGGCACCTACATATATTCGCACGCCATTCTGTCCACGTCTCTCCCCCTCTCTCACCTCCCCTTCACCCCCATCCCCAACGACTCGTCCACTGCTTTATCCCACCGCTGGAACGCCTCATCCACCTCGCCACCCCGCACAAGAGGTCTAGGAGACTGAGATACGCTCTTCAGGAGGGGGGGCGTGGCACAAGCGACGATCCTGAGGGACAGGAAGAAGTTGTGGGGGTTGGGGCGGGGGCGGGAAAACTGGGGCCGGACGGAGTTGTCGAGAAAAAAGGGGAAGGGGTGTGCGGACGTACCTAGGTCGTTCATCGGCATCTTCGCCATCTCCCTCAGGAAGAATGGGACATCACATAGCATAACGGGCAACCATTCTTCCTGAGCACAGCCTGGAAAATGAGAAACGGCACCATGGATGGGGCCTAGTTGTACCACGTAGACGGGAGGGCGATGAGGGCAAATGAGCTGGGGAACAGCGTGGTAGCAAGACTCGGACTCGGATCAGCACGGGGTCGCTTGAGTTCCATGCGCGGCAGAGGCAGAGAGGGAAGGGGGGGAAGGAGCAGGGGACTTTGTCGTTGGCTCGGTCTCCTCATTGTTGGTGGTAGTTGACTGTGTCTTTGCATGGAATTTGCCCTCCTTGAGCGCCAACAATCCGGCCCATGCACCGCTCTCACACCCCGTATCTGCCCAACGCCATCCTGCACGACTTCCACCGGCATACGCGTCCCCGTCCTCAAACACTCTACTTTAACCCTAGCAATACTGCCGTTCGCTGACGCTGAGCTCAACCGTCATCGCCTCTGCAGTCCCATCAGCGATACCGTCCTCTCACATGGATACAGGAAAAGCGAAGAGGTCCACGAGGATGAGCGCGAGTTTGAAAGTAAGGGCAGGGCGGCGGTGGGTGGGGATATATACAAATGGTTGCGTTCCGCAGGGAGCGGGTGGTGGTGCGGGTGGGAAGGAAGGACGCATGGTGCGCTCGGAGGCGGATAGCGTCATGCATAAGGAGGGACGCATCATGCATGGGGACGTTAGACACGTCATGCTTGGGGCGGGGCGGGGCGTTGTACGCGTAGCACTCGCGCGACTGCGTTCTAACGGGACACGAGGGAAGTTGCACGTGGTGCAAAGCGGAGAGCGACTCAGTCAGTGGGTGCAGCCATGGTAGCAGATGCGCGAATTGAGATGAAGGTGGAGGAAGGAGAAGATGCGAGGAGGGCGGAGGAAAAACAAGCGGTGCCGAGAGCGGGGAGACGAGAGGTCGGGAGGAAGGGGAAAGAAGCGCGAGGAAGTGTGGGGGAAGATGAAGGCTCGAAGAGAATGGGAAAAGAAGACGGCATAAATAAAGCGGAGAAGGCACGAAGAAAGTAAGAAACTTGAACGTAGTCAACGCACACAGGTCCATAACCACCGTCAGCGCCTTCAACATCTCCATAACGAAGGCGGAATAGCACACCGGGTTCTCATGCGTTCTCATCGCGACCTGGAATACGACCAGGGATACGACAGGCGGGGCGTACAGCGTGATGGTATATCACGCAGACAGGAGGGTGAATGTGTTTTCTTCTGCTTCTGAACTGGGGGAAGGGAAAAAACGACGATGATGAGAACGAGGCCGCCGGCGTGCCAGGCATGACAGAAGCCTGAGAGGGAGAGGGAAAACGGGCTAGCGGTTTCGTTGGAGGTGTGGGCGGGGCCAGAGGTGGCGGCGGACTGTGGCTCTACCGGAGCGCTGCATAGTCCGTGGTTCCAAGTCTAATGGTGTCCTGCATACCTTCAAGCCCAAATTCAGCGACGCCCTGCACCCCCTCCACCACCTTATGCGCCTCGCTCGACTTCGACACTATCTCTCCGCTCACGTTGACCTAAGCGTCGTCTGACCGATGATGAAGTCGACCATTATGGGCTAGGCAGCACCAGCCGCGGCGTCGCCATTCTGCAGGAGTGTGAGAAACCCGATGAAGCTAATGTTGACGAGGACGTCGAGGAGGCCTGTGAGGACGCAGACGCATGCGGAGTGACGGGAGCGCGGGTGTGGGCACTGTGTGACAAGCACGTCTCCAAGCACAAGGTTGGCGTGCATGAGGAGGGATGCTTCGCATGCGAATAGGGGGAAGGTGGAGAGTGAGTTCCTGATACAAAACATCTAACGGATATCAGATTAGATATGCTGCGCTCCTATGATGAGGCATACGTATATGCCGTGCCCCATGAAGTCATCGTGCCAGCCACTCGTCAAACGCTGCATAGTGGGTTGGTTGAATGGTTCCATGTGTTAAAATAAAAGTGCACGCCTCGTAGTCGATCACAAAGCAGTGGATTCGCGTTTGACCTCGGTGAGCTCGAGAGGCAAACGGATGAGCACATACAACAATTGTAAACTACTTATATACTATAAGATCTGAAACAAATATGCAAAATAGGATATCAATGGAAAGCCACAGAAATGTAAACTAAAAGGAAAATGTAAATATGCGAAATGCAGTGCATCGCGAAACGCTCGCAAACGAGCGACCATTATTCCAACACCGTGTATGTACTATTCACAAAGATTATACCAACTTCAAGACTGCGCGTGACAACGGAAAGAAATGTCCGGCCATCGTACCGTGATCATCAGCGTCAAGAGGCAGGTACATGGGAATTTCAAGCTTCAAACTCAGCATATCGATCCTACGACGTCCACCACCACCGCCACCACCATCGCCATTCAGTAGCATCCTGCATTCAAATAACTACCTCCGTCTCTGCTTTGTTCCTTCTCAGACTGCTACTGCTAGGTTCACGAGAGCTCTTTAATTGAGCCTATTCAGCCGCCCGAAGAACGATACAGGTGTGCCAGTCAGTCCTAATCGACCCACAGAATACGATGACAACGAAGAGTTGCCAGAATCGACGATAGGTTCATCAAGGGTGACGGGTATGGCGATGTTCTCGAATGCTCAGGGTACGAATATCTCCGGCGGCACCTTCAACAGTGCGAACGGCAACCAGATTATGTTCAACATGAATATAGATCCAGACTCGAGAATTGGGGCTGTTAACAACATCACTGGTGATCGCAACGTGTTTGTCAATAGTCCACCTGTGGAAACCAGTGCGCATTGCTTTACTATGAGTGTTCCATAACCATAGTACTCATCGAATGTTTCCCACCAGGCCTCCATCACGCACTTGGGCCCGTCGACGACGCTGGGTATAATCGAAGAGGTCCTGTCCCCAAGTGCAAGCATGCAACACGCCTGAAACTTCTTTCCGTCATCCATCACTGGGCAAACCAGGATGGCATGCCCATTTGCTGGCTAAACGGTCCTGCAGGTTTTGGCAAATCTGCCGTAGCTCAAACCATCGCAGAGCACTATGCTACCGAAGGCCGACTAGCAGGAAGCTTCTTCTTTCTCCGAGGAGCTGGAGCCCGTAGCTCCATCTCACGCCTCATTCCAACTCTCGTCCATCAACTCTCGCTTTCTGATCCAGCTTCGAAGCATTATATCGAACAAGTACTCCGTAATGAGCCAACCATTTTGCGGGATTCACATTCATTCTCATATCAATTCCAACGCCTTATCATTGAGCCTATTCGCCGCATGTCAAACACATTCGCATTGACCATTATTGTCCTTGATGCCCTTGATGAATGTGATGACAAGGAACTAGTGGGGGAATTCATTGATGTCCTCATTGATCTTATGGGTGGTCAATCTACTGTTCCACTTCGAATTTTCCTCACAAGCCGAGTAGAGGAGCACATCCGAAAAAAGTTCGATAATCCCAGGGCCAACAGTGTTATACACCGTATAGAGCTGGCAGACTTTGATGCTCGTCCAGATATCAGGACATATTTTGAAGCAGAGTTCTCTGGTATCTATTCAGAAAACCGGCCTGTTATGAGGAGAATATCTTTACCCTGGCCATCTCCAAGAGAGATGGAGATCCTTCTAGAAAAGGCTGGTGGCTCATTCATTTTTGCAATCACCTTGATACAGATGATCAGAGGGAGTGCATCTCCTAACTGGCAGCTGCAAGTGGTATTACAAGCAGAAGTTGTTGGTCTTGATCCACTCTATCATCAAGTTCTTGCTTCTTTCACTCATTCTGAGGAGTTTTGGAGGGTTCTGGGAACTATTATGATCCTGACAGATAATCAATCTGTCACAGTCATTGCTGATCTGCTCAAGCTTGAGCCAGAACAAATTATTTGTTCACTTCTGGCAGTCCAGTCCATCATCATTATCCCTGGTGATGACAATGAGGAAATTCAACTATACCATACATCACTTCGGGATTTCTTGTCAAGTCCAAGTCGCTCAGAAGGCTACTATATCAATGCTCCACTTCAACATATTCTCTTGGCTATTAACTGCCTGGAACTCCTAGTTCATGAATCTGTAGACCTTTTCTTTAACACTAAAGCAGAGAGATATGCCTCTCTCCATTGGTTAGATCATGTTTTTCTAGGATTCAAGGAAGCAGGAGATACATTAACCCAAGATATCTGTGATTCTCTGATTTATTTTATTTCTGCAGTAATGTCTCAATCATTGGAGAGGTGGATTAATACAGTCCTAAAAGCTCAAGCAAAAGATAGGGAAGCAGTTTTGCAAAATATGACAAAGGTGATCACATTTCTTGAGGTGGGTTTTTAATATGATAAACATTGGTTATGCAATTTACACCATATGGTAGATCTCAAGAAGTCACCCTGCAGTTTTACACTGTCTGGAATATGCTTTTGATCTGACATTGGTATGAAATTCAGATCAACCCAGTGTTGCATGTTTTTGCTAACCAGAACATGAAACAGACAGTAAGTGCAATTCAGTGTACATTGGTTTGCAACAGTGCAGAACATTTCTTATAGGAGGTATGTGATTAAGTACATAGTGATGCAAACTACCTGATCTTAATTAATGAATACATGAAGAAAGTGTGTATTTAGCAATACTGCTTTTTACATCTCTGATGTTATTTAGGATGTATGTGTATCAAAATTCTCAACCTTCACTGTTTTAAATGGCTGTGATAATATTCTTTTTAGAAGGTAAGCATGTAGTGAGACTATATATGGATTTGACAATTGCTGACTGATCTACTCAGTGGGTATGTCATTATGTTAAAGCTTGCCAGACACTATGACTTCCACATATTTTTAGAATGTAAGAGAATATATATATATTCTGCTTAATACTTTCTTCTCTAATGTCTTTCTTCTCAGAATGTAGGATGTCAGTTCTTTTTGCTTGCCTCTTCTGACTTTTATGGCCTGTAATCTACTATCAGTATGCAAGTAATATTTCTGGACTCAATAATTTTCCTTGCTGACCAATTAGGGCTATTGTATGTTCTCAGTTAGTAATTGACATTTGTCAGCCTCACTGCTTCCCTCTGCTGACCATGCTGGGGCCATTGGGTGTTCTCAGGTTGTAAGTGGCATTTGTCAGCCTTGCTGCCCTCCTCTGCTGACCATTCTGGGGCTGATGGGTGTTCTCAGGATGTAAGTGTCACTTGTTAGACTTACAGCCCTTCTCTACTGACCATTCTGGGGATGTTGGATGTTCTCAGGTGGTAAGTGGCGTTTATCAGTCTCCCTGACATCCTCTGCTGACTGTTCCAGGGCTGTTGGATATTTTCAGGGTGTAAGTGGCATTTGTCAGCCTCACTGACCTCCTTTGCTGATCATTCTGGGGCTGTTGGGTGCTCTCAGTGGGTAAGTAGCATTTGTCAGCCTCATTGACCTCCTCTGCTGACTATTCTGGGGCTATTGGGTGTTCTCAGGGTGTAAGTGGCTTTGTCAGCCTCACTACCCTCTGCTAACCATTCTGGGGCTGTTGGGTGTTCTCAGGATGTAAGTGGTATTTGTCAGCCTGGCTGCTCACCTCTGCTGACTATTCTGTGACTGTTGGGTGTTTCAGGGTGTAAGTAGCATTTGTCAGCCTGACTGCCCTCCTCTGCTGACCATTCCAGGGCTGTTGGGTATTCTTAGCCTGTAAGTGGCATTTGTCAGACTCACTGACCTCCTCTGATGATCATTCTGGGGCTGTTGGGTGTTCTCAGACTGTAAGTGGCATTTGTCAGCCTCAATGCCCTCTTCCACTGACCATTCTGAGGCTATTGGGTATTTGCAGCCTGTAAGTGGCATTTATCAGCCTCACTGCCCTCTGCTGACCATTCTGGGGCTGTTGGGTGTTCTCAGGCTGTAAGTGGCATTTATTGGCCTCACTACCCTCCTCTGCTGACCATCCTGGAACTGTTGGGTGTTTTCAGTGGGTAAGTAGCATTTGTCAGCCTCACTACCCTCCTTTGCTGATCATTCTGGGGCTGTTGGGTGTTCTCAGTGGGTAAGTGGCATTTGTCAGCCTCACTGACCTCCTCTGCTGACCATTCTGGGGCTATTGGGTGTTTTCAGATGGTAAGTAGCATTTGTCAGCCTTGCTGCCCTCTTTGCTGACCATTCTGGGGCTGTTGGGTGTTCTCAGACTGTAAGTGGCATTTGTCAGCCTCACTGACCTCCTCTGCTGATCATTCTGGGGCTGATGGGTGTTCTTAGGCTGTAAGTGGCATTTGTCAGACTTGCTGACATCTTTTGCTGACCATTCTGGGGCTGATGGGTGTTCTCAGGATGTAAGTAGCATTTGTCAGCCTCACTGGCCTCCTCTGCTGATCATTCTGGGCTGTTGGATGTTCTTAGACTGTAAGTAGCATTTGTCAACCTCACTGGCATCTTCTGCTGACCATTCTGGGGCTGTTGGGTGCTCTTAGCCTGTAAGTGGCATTTGTCAGCCTCACTGACCTCCTCTGCTGACTATTCTGGGGCTGTTGGGTGTTCTCAGTGGGTAAGCAGCATTTGTCAGCCTCACTGCCATCCTCTCTTAATCATTCTGGGACTGTTGGGTGTGCTCAGTATGTAAGTGGCATTTGTCAGCCTCACTTCCCTCCTCTGCTGATCATTCTGGGGCTGTTGGGTATTCTCAGCCTGTCAGTGGCATTTGTCAGCCTTATTGACCTCCTCTTCTGACCATTCTGGGGCTATTGGGTGTTCTCAGGCTGTAAGTAGCATTTGTCAGCCTCACTGACCACCTCTGCTGACCATTTTGTGACTATTGGGTGTTCTCAGGCTGTAAGTAGCATTTGTCAGCCCTGCTGACCTCTTCTGCTGACTAATCTGGGACTGTTGGGTGTTCTCAGGCTGTAAGTAACATTTGTCAACCTCACTGACCTCTTCTGCTGACCATTCTGGGGCTGTTGGGTGTTCTTAGGATGTAAGCAATGTCTGTGAGCCTCACTAACCTCCTCTGCTGACCATTCTGGGGCTGTTGGTTGTTCTTAGGATGTAAGCAGTGTCTGTGAGCCTCACTAACCTCCTCTGCTGACTATTCTGGGGCTGTTGGATGTGCTTAGGCTGTAAGTGACATTTGTCAGCCTCACTACCTTCTGCTGACCATTCTGGGGCTGTTGGGTCCTTAGGAGGTATTGTGTTGGTTGGCCTCTTTGCCTTCTTTTTCTAACTACTCTGGGATTCTTTGGTGTTTCAGAATGTGAGTAGTATTGTGATATCTCTGTACTTCTCTGCTCAATAATTGGTGGAATGATGGGCTCTCAGATTGTAAGCAACATCTTGATATTGCTTTATCCACTTACATTCCCTTTGTCTCCAGATTGTATGTTTTCATTTGCATCTGCATTGCAATGCTTATGACTAATCTTATATCTAGAAAGTATGTTCTTGTTTTTTGTCCTCCTATGCTCTCAATAATCAGTGATTATGCTCTCAAAATAGTGGGCAAGCATTTTGTGTTATGAATACTGGTCTCATTCATGATTTGATGTGTTTATATAGAGAGTAAGAGATCCTCATTGTTGATGCACATTCTGAACTTAACATCATTTTCAGAATTTTTTGAAAGCTCCAGCAAGAGACTAGCTATGCAACATTTTATTTATCACTAACTATGAAATTGCATGGTAAGAAATACTCTCCTGAAGTACATCATGAGTTGTAAATCTCATCACAGTTTCTTTTGCAGAGTTGGAGCTAGTTTATTGGATCTTTTTGTATTGAAGTAATGAAGTGTGTTGTAACCATTGTTTGGGAATTGATTTATAAAATATTTGGTCTTGTGGACCAATTTTTAACCTAATACCATGAGTTCTGATTTCCATCCATTATGTAAATTAATATGTTTCTTCTGCATGTGTAAGGAGCATTTCATGTGGTAAAAATAAAAATAAAAATATGCCTACTGGATCCTAGCACTTTTTTTGATTCTTTTTCTAAATTAATTAATTGAAATTTCACTTGGATATAAAACTATATCTCACTGTCACATAATGTCACATACTGTTCCATCAGTGGTGAATGTGTGATATTGAGTTGCATATGTAACCTGGGATACTGTCAAGAACTTGTTCCTGGGTGAGCCCTAAAAGTGCCAGTACCTAACTGGAAAGTAATAACTTGAAAGGGAAAGGAGATTGGAGCAACTGGTAATATAGCATATATGCAATCACTCCTATCTTACACAAATATACCCAGTTTTAATATCAAAAGCAATTGCTAAGTAAAGACCAGAGAGCTGGAGCTGAATCCTGGGCTGTCAGCTTTGTAAAGTACCCAAGATTTGTTATACTAAAGTGCCTAGGACACAGAAGCAGTTGATATTGGACAAGAAATTCATATTAGCATGCTTGATTATCATCAAAGTTCATTCCCAAAGTAAATTAGAAATAAGAGGATTGTAAGTTATGATAGTGTTACAACAGAAAAGTTGAAAGCAAACATTGAAAGGATTCTGACTGTAATGCTACAAGTATAGAACTATTGGCTTTAGCTTATGTGCTGTGCCCATCCAGTTCTTGTGGATCCTAATTTATAACATGGTCCACACATCAAAAGGAAGTACTGCAGGTCAGAAAATTATCAGAGACAACTTGAGTGTTTAACAACTAGGAACTAAGTCTAGTCTTAGGGACACAGCAAGAATAGTTGATGTAAGTCAACTAGAAAAAAAGGAGCTCTTTGCACTCCCCCATACATTTCTGTGGAGTCCACCTAGAGTCTGTGTAAATTAGGTGGAGCCTAATGGGAGTCTAGGAGGAGGTAATGGATACAATTAACAGTGAGAAGTAAAACATCATGTGGACTCCATGAGAAATCTATGATTATAAGGAGTGAAGTAGATTCCTGGATATCCACTTGGAGAGACTTCTGAGATAGACTCCATGTACACTCCATGTATACTTTTAGTGGAGGAAAGTAATCCATCAATTCAAATAAAGCTAATAATAGACACTCTAAGATTCTAATCATGTGCCTGATCATTTCCTTACCCAATTTAAAGTAACATACTGATTATATGCCTGCTATTTTCTCATGACTGAAATAAATGATAGTGTAGGATTTTTTTTTCTAAAATAAAAATTTACTTAAACCATAGCCACATCTCAGGTGAATCTAAATAAATTTTATACTGTCAAACTCTTTCCTTATTGAGAAAAAGGCAAAATATTGAGTTTTAGAAAAATTACACTTATTAGTGTATATGTTACATCCATGATCTCTTCTGACATCTTCTGACACTCTCTGATATGATTTCCCAACATTTCTGCCCATCTCCATTCATTGCTAAACACCAAACTATTGTTTTTATTATTTGACACTCACAATACAATTATCATTTCTCAGTACACTTCTGCTCAGTTATGCTTCTGCTCTCATTTCTGCTACTTTTATTATGTGTCAAGGACTTTTATTATTCCTTGTATCTATAGTATTGCTACTCCTGCTTTTATGATTAAAATTAACATTACTCATATTTAAGTAGTTCGCTTCTGTACTTTAGTCCTCAATTCGAATATCGACTACAATCATCCAAAGTCTTTTGAATTCACTTCTGACTCTCTGACCCCTTCCAACCTGTCTTCTAGTTGACTTACCTTGACTAGTCTTATCTCGCCCTCGACACTAGACTTGACTCTAGTTGTCAATATCTTGTTCACCTTCAATACATTTCCAACTGGTAATTATCTTCCACCGTGTGGGCCACTCACTTAAGTTAGAACCCATGAGAACTGGAAGGGTGCAGCACATAAGCTGAAGCTAACAGTTCTTATCTTCAGTGTTACAGTCAGAAATCCTTCTGACAATACTTCCAACATTTTTCTGACATAGCACTATCATTACCTACAAACTCTAGTCCCTAGTCTCCCTTTTGGAACCGAGATCTGATAGTATATTGTCATATCCTGTTCCAGCTGTTACTCATCACCATCCTGTCACACTCCAATTTGCCACAAATCTAAAGTCCTTGTGACTGAACCTTGGCTGTGTCAACCACATCCTGGCTGACTATGCATTTCAGATATCCTGCATTGAGTTTCCATTCCACACTAATCTCATTTCAAGTTTCTTATCTTTCATATCCACAAAGCCTTGTGGTTAGCTATCTTGTTCTCCACATAGTCTCTGTTTATATGACACTCTCCACATTTTAGTTACAATCTGACCTCTACTTCCACATGCTTCATATATCTTCATTGGACTTAGTATTAAACAGCTTATCTCTAGGAATAGCATATAAGCAGTAGTGTTCAAGTTGTACTTCTTCAGTTTGTTAATTGTATCATCAATCTACTTCCTGGCTTGATACAATCCTTATACTCTCTCAACCTCTTTTCTGCTACTCCAGCCACTCTGGCCAACCTTTGGCCAAACCCTTCATTCCTTGTCAATGAGCTGAGCTCTTGTTGTCAATTCTAAACTCTGTTCCTATTATCTGTCTATTCTAAATACAGGACTACGATAGTGGGTGGTGCAGCACATAAGCTGAAGCCATTGTCCTATGTTGTCTAGCATCTCTAGGTATCATAGAACTCACTCCTCAGCCATATCATCCCTATTGTCCAGCCATGTTTGGGTCTTGACATATACTTTGTTATTTTATGTGACAATTACTAGGAATTACTCAGAGTCTGAGCAGACAAATTTCTTGCTCTGTCCAAGTGTTCCTAGTGATTTTCTAGGATTGACTTGGATTATATGACCTTTTCATCCAAAATGGCTGAGAGGACTCCTAGCAGAATCCTATCAGAATCCTAGGACTCTGTGCAGACTCTGTGCAGAATAGGTGGGGAAGAGTAAAGACTTTGATGGCAGTTGTCATTTTCTAAAAACATGGTTAGCACAACAAATGCATGCAACTCAAAGAAATCACTTACCTTCATAAACAGCATCATGCTCTGAGCTCCCTATTATTTTGTTATCCCTCCAGTTACTTTGAAAATGCTTTCTGACTTACCTCTGATATCCCTGCCTTCACTGATATCTTGTCAGACACACAAACAATACACTCAATAGTGCAATGTTGAGGTCGTTGAATCACTCAGGGAGAGGAAAGGATAAGGGAGAAAGGATGAGCACTGTATTGCTAGTGGAGAAATGACCAGCTCAAGACTGGGGTTCTGAGTACAAATGATGTAACTAAATACTACCTAACTCATGTACTATGCATGTACTACTCATGTCTTGTGCATGTAAGTAATGTGTTGTGTACATGTGTATCACGCATGTAAGTAATGATTGATCATAAAAGAAATGTGCTTTGTGTTGAGCTCATGGGCACAGTCACCTCATGGTATCCATGCAGTTTGTCCAGTGTTATCTCCAAGATTAGATGTCCCTGTGATAAGTCCAAGAGATAAGATAATGACAATCACCAAAAGAAAAGGTGAATTCATGACATATCTCCTCCATGCATTTTTTTTTGTGCTCCATGTATTTTTTTGTGCAAGTCTCAAATGCTCCCTCTCTGCAGCTTTCTCCTTCATCAGCCACTCTCCTTCCTCCCTCAATACCTGAGCCTCCCTATACTTGTGCTCCTCCCTCTCACATGTCACCTGAGCTTCCTTCCCATGAGCTAACTCCTCCTTCTCACATGCCAACTGTGCCTCTTCCACATGTGCCAGTTCCTCTTCCTCAGCTTGAAGTTTTGCAAGTTCATCAGCTGTCTCCTGCTCTACATGAATTTGCTCTCCTCAAGCCTCTTAGCTTCCTCCACCTGTTTACATGCTTTCTCTTCCAGGGCAGCCTTATATTGAGCAATCAATTGTTGGAAGGAAGACATTGTGAGGTGTGCTTTTAAATCAGGTGGTTTTCTTGAGGTTAGCATGATGGTGGTTGAATTCTGAAAAATTTCAAACTTCAAGTTCACAATTGTATTCCTCAGTTATGCATCATAGCCACAACATGTTAGGGCAACACTATCAGGATGACAAGGCCACTAACACCTAGCTTGAGCAAAGGGGAGGAGAATAGAGGGGTGAAACATCCAATGACTTAAGACATCCATTAGACAGTGGAATTCCTAAGAGATTGAAGCTGAGGCTAGCTACTGTACATGA